>WAAG01005994.1:112297-156138 GCA_013390105.1 Tichodroma muraria
TATTTTTTTTTTTTCCCCCCCCCCCCCGTTCTTTTCGTTCCTTCCTATTTTAAACACGGGTGACGCTGCAGTGTCGGTGCGGAGTTTGGAGCCAAATAAACAGCCCGGCGCTCCCCCACCCCGATCGCCTTACAGAGCCCGGGGCCGGAGCCCAGCGCCGAATTTAGACCCTTATCTATTGTCAGCCTCCGCGGTCGGTGCTGCTCTGCCGGGGGGGTTGCCCCGGACCCCCTTGTTGCTCCTGACACAGATCCTCGCTGTGAGTTTGCCGCTTGTTGTTTTTCCCTCTCCTTTGTGTTTCGTGGTAAAGCGCAGAAGTGCCCGTAAATCAGGACCCGTTCCTAGTTTTTTTCCAGGGCTGGGTGGGCAGGGAGGGAGAGGGGGATCTGAGTGATGTGTGGCTCCCATGCTGGAGAGAGAGGGAAACTGAGGCACAAAGGGGGCATAGCACCGTGATGGGGAGTGGGTGAGTGGGATTTCCTCTTTTTAGAATCAAAACATAGACCAGGAAGGAAAAGGCAGCAGGCACGGGCTCAGATGCAGGATCAGTGCCTGTCCCGGGGGATAAATCCCTTTGGGAAGCTTGCGCCCACGGTTCCGTGTGGCAGGGACGATTCCTGGCCCGACGTGCGGGTGGAGGGTGCCACTGCCGGCACGGTGCAGCGGCCGGAGCTCTGCTACGCCAGGACGGGATGGGGCCAGCAGCTGGAAGTGGACGTCCCAGCCCGGATCTGCGAAAGCAAACAGGAAGGCGAATGGGGAGCAGCCGCTGTGTTTACTCAGAGGTTATTTATTGTGGTTCCTCAGAGATTGGTACTGGGGACTTTTAACACCTTCCTGCTTGGGGCTGGATCCTTTTGACCAGGGCTGGATGCCCAGCAGGAGCTTGCAGCCACACCGGAGGTGAACCAGGTACCAGGCACTGGGTGTCAGGCGAACTGTCACACTGGGGCTCTGTGTCCAGTTCTTTCTCCCCCCTTGACTGTTTCCTAAATGTTTGTTTTGCTCTAGAGCCCAGCCTAGCCGGGGTGAATGTGGTGGGGATCGATGTGGGGCTGGGACCCGTGCTGAGTTTGGCTCATCCTAGAAAAATCTTTTTCCATTTGATTTTTTCAGGGTTTTTATGCTGTTGCTGCTTTGGGGTAACAGTTAATAATGCTGATAATCTTCATATCCACGTCTGTGAAAATGGAGGTGCAGAGCCCATAGGAAGGGAATCTTTCAGAAGTGATTTTAGTGTTTCCTTCCCAAGAGGGAGGGAGGGAGGGAGAAGTGTTTCCCTTCCAAGGCGTGTGCTGCCCTTAGCTCTAATGCTCATGGATCGGGCTGGAGGATAAACTTTGAGTGTGCTTTGGGTTAAACCCAGCCCTTTACCCATTGCTGAGGGTGGGTGGGGTGGGTTCTCCCCTCTGCTTGACTTGGAGGGACTTGTCACAAGGTCGTCTCCTTTGTTGTGGGAACCACTAGGGTTCCAAGGTTTCTGCTTTTGGAACTGAGTGGCTGCCCTCAGTACTGCCCTAGGCAGCAACAGCTGCAGAGCCCTTTCCTCCTCCTCCTCTTCTGGGCAAACAACCCATTTTGGCAACTCTTTATTGATACATTTTTACATCCCCACCCTTCAGCAAAAATGGTGACCAAAATACTTTCATTTCTTTCTACAAACTCATGCCTTACTTTTTCTCATCCCATCTTTTGCATGGGGAGTATTGACAAAAAACTGTGGTATTTGATCTTCTTCCCCAATATTTTCCCTTTTCCAAGACGAATTGTGACTGGTGTTTATCCCTGACATTCCTGCACTCGCAATGGCTCTTACCTGCCCTCAGGGTCCATCTCCTCTGTGCTGCAGGAGCATCCCAGTGGCTTTTCTGCCATCCCTCTGGTAAGGTGGCTGGGAACTATGACAAGCCCTTGGCCTGAGCTATGGGAATATGCCAGTGATGCTCCGGCATGGGATTTTGGAGTGTGCCAGACCCAGGATGTAATAGTGCTTCTGGAAAGTGCCAAATGTTGGCATTTCCCACAGTGTCTGGGCATCCCCGTTGCTCTCCTGAGTGTCACTTCCATGCTTTGCTGGAATGTCCTTGAGGGGCATGTAGGCAACATCCGCATCCCCAGGGCTGGCCAAAATCATCACCCCTCTTGGCATGTGGCTTTTGGTGCAGCCATAGAGAAGGGCTCAGCTGGTTGGGGACCTTCCCCCACCACCTAAATCCCCCTTGCTGAAACACAGAGTTTGGCTTTAAAAAATCCCCTTTTAAGACGGAATGCTGTTCCTGGAGGATGTGTGCCAGGATGGGCTCTGGATGAATCTGTCTGAGTGGGAATCATCATCCAGGTCTGTAAGTGGCTGCCGTGGGGCCAGCAGACATCATGGCCTCACTGTGGTGGCCCAGCCGGTGCCGGGGAGCAGGAGGACAGGATTTGTGTGCCTAGGACAAGAATGTGTGTCCTGTGAGTGAGCAGCAACAGCTGAGAACCAGCTGTCCTGGTGGATTTGAACTGCTTGATGAGCTGGGGCCATATTCTCACCCCTCTGGCTCATTGGCATGTGGCTCAGGATGCATGTGGGTACAAGATACGGCTGAGCTGGGGAGCGGGGTCAGGTCCTGGCCGATGGCAAAGCCTTTGTGGCACAGGGGGCATCCCCTGGTCCCAGCAGCCCTGAGTCACGCTGGGAACAAGGGACCTCGAAGTGGTTCATGTCTCTCTCCCCAGCCTGGCTTTGGCTGCAGCAGCTCTGGGCACCCTGGGATGCTCCAGTGGTGCGCTGCTTGGGCTCTGGGTAGCGGAGCTGGTGGTGGCTGATGTTTGTGTGCTGTGTTGGAGGCACCATGTTTTCAAGGCAGCACAGGGGAAGAGGAAGTTAAACCCGTCTTTGCCGTGTGGCATCTTGTCCCGGTTCCTCCTGTTTGCTTAGAGTGAGTTGGGTTGGGGTTCAGTGGGAGCCAGATCATGGTCTGTGCCTCCCGGTGGGCTTTGGTGGCTCCTCCTCAGCTGTAGGTCTTGGGACCAAGGGACAGCTTCTCATGCCCAGGGCCTTGATCTCTGTTTTTGGTGCTTTTACAATCCCAAATAACTAATGCTAGGTTTGGGCCTTTTTTTCCTTTATTAAATGGAGTTACAATGTCTGGTGGTGAGATTCCAGCTGTAGTGTGGCAGTTGTGCTCCCAGCACGAGCCTGTGGCTGTGGACCGAAGTGGGGTTTGGGGAATGTGTAAAGATGAGTGGGCATGTCCACCTCTGAGGAAGACAGATGGCCAGGATGACAATTTTTGTGGCTTTGTTTCCAGTCTGGAAGTGCCACAGGCAGGTTGGAGCTGTGATGGTGGAGTCTGAGCACTGGGATGGAGGCAGGAGCATGGTCCTGCCTGGTCCTGTTGGTCTTGACCAGATTTTTTCCATCCGTCTCTCCAGGGGATTCTTCTAGTGAGCTCTGCTGTGGTGTCACCCTCACAGTAATTAGCATTGCCATATCAGTGACAAATTAAGATCTTTGGCTTCTTACCCTTCGACTGGTCAAGTGGAGCTGGTGATCACCGTCACCCTCCCAACAGTGGGAAGCTCCTGACTTCACCAGCTCCTCTGCACCCCAGATGAGTGCTGGACCCTGCAGCCCCTGAGGAACCTGATGCTTCCTTCCCAGGAGCTCAAGACATGGAAACACAGATGGAGAGCATGGCATGGGACAATGCAGGAGCAACGTCTGCTTCTACATTGCCTGCTTTGGACCCAGCGGAAGTGATGGTTGCCTTGGGCATGGATGTAGTCAACGGTCGGTGGATGCAAATCAGATCAGCAGCCCCGTGACTTCGGGCACCACTGTAACCTGCTGTTACTCTCCGGTGCTTGGGGGTGCAAAACCAACAAAGAAATGATTGTGGGAGGCCGATTTGAAAGATCTTGGTATCCCTTGGGAAAGGGCTGAGCCTTTCGGAATGGCGCTGCTGAGGTCATGCACTGGGAGGGAGGATTGTGCGCAAGGGCTGAGTTCCAGGGTGGCACTGGGGACCTCGGCAGCCCTGGCTCCCAGGCTGAGCCCGCGCTGGGCTTTGGGTGCTGGAGGGTCTGCAAAGGTGCTCTGGGGTGTCCCTTCCTGGGTGGGGATGGGGCACAGAGTCGCTGGACATGTGTCTGGGCTGGGGATGGAGATGAGCTGGAGATGAGGCTGGGAGAGCTGGGGCTGTTCAGCCTGAAGAGGGGAAGGCTTCAGGGAGACCTTAGAGCCCCTTCCAGTGCCTAAAGGGGCTTCAAGAGAGCTGGAGAGGGGCTTTGGACCTGGATGAGGAGGGACAAGGGCCTGGAATGACAGGACAAGGGGGAATGCCTTCCCACTGCTAGCAGGCAGGTTTAGATGGGATATTGAGAAAAAATTCTTCCCTGTGAGGGTGATGAGGTCCTGGCACAGGCTGCCCAGAGAAGCTGTGTCTGCCTCGTCCCTGGAAGTGTTCAAGACCAGGTTGGATAGGGCTTGGAGCAACCTGGGATAGGGTCTGGAACGAGTTTTAAATTTTCTTCCAACCCAAACCTTTCTAGGATTTCGTCTTGTTCCACAGTGCGCTTGGGCACTTGGGCCTTGGCACTTGTGCCACAGTGCCCTTGGGCAGAGGGTAGTAGGGTGTCCCAGGCTGGCTGCAGAGGACATATCCCCAGTCCCCATCCCACTGACACAGGAGGGAAGAGCAGAGTTTCCCCTGGGACAGTTTCACTCTCAGCCGTGTCCTGTGGGGCTGCTGTGGATTTCCATTGCTCTCACGGATGGCCTGGAGCAGCAGCTGGGTCTCATGGAATTTCCCCTGGGTAAAACCCACCAGAAGGAGAGAATTGTCCCCTCTGCTACTGAGGAAATCCCATCCCCTTCATGGAGAGCCCCTAAATTCCCAGCAGGGAGGGCTTTGCCCTGATGCTGCTGAGCTGCCCCTGGGAGCCCCACTGGCTCCCAGTGCTGAGATCCTGCCCCCTGAGCTGGAGCTGAAGGCAGTGATTGTCCCCCTTGGGCGTGTTGTGTTTTGGGACAGGCAGGTCACGGTGATCCATGGTGGGGGTACTGGCAGCAGGGTCCTGGCCGGGCTGCACTGGGGGATGGGTGCCCTGTCGGGATAGGGGTGCC
This sequence comes from Tichodroma muraria, assembly GCA_013390105.1. Lineage (NCBI taxonomy): Eukaryota > Metazoa > Chordata > Aves > Passeriformes > Sittidae > Tichodroma > Tichodroma muraria. The sequence goes on from WAAG01005994.1 coordinate 117,408, forward strand.
AAGGAGAGTGGAGGTAATGTTGGGATGCTGCTGTACTGTTCCTTGAGAGAGAAAAGCCCTCTAAGTGAAACATCGCTGCCCTTGGGCGCTGAGGCTTTTCCTGGGCTCACATTCCCCCACCCTAGAGCGGGAGGCAGCTCTGTGGGGAGCAGAACTGGACGGCCCCAAAATCTGTAGCCATGTCCACCCCCTCCATGCCTCCCTTCTCCTCCCTGTGGCCTCAGCAGCAGCAGAAGTCCCCAGTGTGGGGCTGGTTTGGGATCAAGAACTGCTCCTGCTCCCCACCAGTGCGGGATTGGCTGTGACAGCCTCCTGATTTGCCGAGTGCAGGATCCGACCCCAAATTCAGCTCCCTCTCCTTCTTTCTCTTTTTTTTTAATGAGTCAACCTCTCATCTGTCATATTAAACCTCCTCATTACCAGGTATCTAAATTTTGCTCTGACAATAGTGACAGGGGAAGCTGCGATCTCATTGCCACGGCGCGGGGCTCCGGGGAGCTGGCAGGTGGTTATTTCATGCCCTGCAGGGAGCCGTGGGGGTGGGCAATGGAGCCAGATAATGGGCTCTTGCTTCCCATCATTTAGAAAACCCTACTTAGTGCAGAGGGAAAAATTACCCCCAGTCTCCAATTCTGGAGCTGGTGATAGATAGAGAACATGGGGGAAGGGGAACAGCTTTGGGGGTCTGGCTGCTCCTCCCTGGGCACAGAGGGTGGATTGGGATGAGAGTAGTTGGGGTTGGAGGGTAAATGGGGATGAAGGGTGGGTGGAGATGAAAGGTGGAAGGAGATGAGGGTGTCTAGGAGTGAGGATAGATGGGGATGGAGGGTGGATGGGGATGGAGATGGTGCTGGGCTGCCCTTTGAAAGCAGTTGGTACCAGCTGGGGAAGGGGATGCTGTGCACATGTTGGGGAGTCCCTGGGGCGTGCCAGGTTCCCAGCCTGGATATGCACATCTGGGGAAGCTGCTGAGCTACCTGGGAGACCACAGTCAGGCTTAGGGTGGTGGATGACCCCTGCTGCAAGGATGCCACTGCCAAGGTCACTGCTCAAGGTCGTGAGGCTTTCCTGGCAGCTGCATCAGCCCTTGGTTGCTGTTCTCAGGGTGCTTTGAAGGTCACTTTAGCAGGGGACTGTCCAAGCCCTCCTGTTAAACACCAAGCCCTGCAGCAACTTGTCCCTGCCCGTCCCTCCCTTGTAGCATCTCCAGGAGAGAGGACCAGCTGCCTCTCTGGGTAGCCGTGTGCTGTGAGGGGCTGCAAGTCCCTGCTTGTCCTGGTCCTGCAGGCTTTTCCTTCCTGAAACTGTGTCCTTACTTTGGGTGAGGGTTCCCTGGTTGACTTCTGGACAGCACCGAGCAGGGTCGTGGGGTTGCCAGTGACTTTGCCTGGAGCTCTGCCCGCCCTCCTTTCCCTGTGTCCCCTCCAGCCTCTGCTGTCTTTGGCCATGCTGGCAGTGCAGAGAAGGTCACTGGCTGTACCTGCTGTCACCCAGTCTCTGCAGAACACATCCCCACTCGTGGATGTACATGCTCCTGTGGTGCTGGATGTGATGGCGTCCCTGGCTACATGTGGTGTGGGATGAAACTGTGATTTGGGGTGTAGGGGCCCAGGGTTCCCGGTTTGGGTGCTGCCTCTAGTTCTTGTGCTGATGTTGGGACTGTCGTCCTTTCTTGAGGGTGTTGTCTGACTCTGCACTGGCGCACAAAATGCAGGGGAAGAGAAGATCAAGCCCAGCTTAATAATTTCCCCTAAATCCTTTATTTCACCCACCTTTGCACAGCAAACACCAGCTCCCCAGCATTGTGTCAGGGCTGTGCTTTTCCTCAGCCTCTGCCGGGCTTGGCACGGCACAAGGTTTTGTTACAGCTCAGCAGAGCTGGTTGCACGGTTGGCATCTGCTTTTCTTCAGAGAGTGCCTGAATCTGGGTCAGGAATATATGTCTCTTTCAAATTCCTTTGGGGCCTGACTGAATCCATCCTCACTCCTGTTCTGAGCTCCCAAGGTTTTCACCTGCAGCTGGCCGGACTGATACCCTCCTGCAGGCAGGAGGAGCTGAGTGATGGTTCGGCTGCTCATCCCAGGAAAATCGGGGCCCTGACGTGGGTGTCAGGTGTGCAGGAGGGATGGCAGCTCAGCACTGGGTTAGCACGTGCCTGGCGAGTGGGATTTGGCCCCAGGCAGGGTCAAGCAGCTCTGTTTCTGAGCAAGTTTGCTCTGGAGCCATGTTTCGGCTGCCTTCCTCTCCCCTCCCCCTGCCTGCATCTGGAGGTTCGACACAGGAACCCAGATAGCATCATCCTGAAACCAGAATAGAAGCTTTGGAGGAGACTCGAGCATGTTTGTGCGGTTTTTATCTTGGTTTGGAGATAAAGAGGTGCTAAACAATGCTAAGCTGGCGAGTTGGAGTCCTGTCCCTCACAGTGGGGCTGGGGACTCGCTCGTACCTGCCTTTGCTGCCTGCTGTGCTGCCAAGGACGTCCCCATGTGGGTTCTGCATCCCTCCTGGGTGCCACATTTCCCTGCCAGCACTGCCCCCATCCCGCAGCAGAGCAGGGGTGATGGCCAGCACCATGCCAGTGGCTTTGCCAGAGAGGAAGAGCAACGTTAACATGAATACTGGCACTGTGTTTTAGGGAAGGGGGCTTTGCGAAAGAGGAGGAAGTCAGTCCTGCTGATCCAGAAACCACACAGAAGGAAACTAAAAGTCCTTGGTGTCAGCATGGAGGATATGTTAAAAAAACAACAATTAACTCACAAAAGGCAGCAAGAAAGGAAACAGGAAGGCAAGAACTGCAGTTAAACAGGCGGGTTCAAGAGGTGACTTGGGCCAAATCCATGTCCTTAAGGGATGGGATCCAGCCCTGGTCATGGGCGGGGAAGAGGCTCGGTCTTTGTCAGTGCAGGACTTGGTATCCTCGAGGTGCGGCTCGGAGGCCTCGGCTGCAGTTGCTCTTTATTTGCAATTGCTTTTGGAGCTCTTTGCAGCAGGTGGAGGGTCACAGCTGTGCTGGGGGCTGCTGGGGCAGTGCGGCCACGTTGCCTCTCAAACGCAGCTGGTTCTCGTGGTAAAAGCTGCAGGTTTGTGGCAGGAGCAATGCAGAAGAGCAAGGGGCTGCTCTTGCCACCTCCAAAGCATCATTGCCACCTCGACAGCATCATTGCTTCCTCCCTGCCTTGGCCCGTTCCCCCCACCCAGCACGGGCAGTGAAGGGCTCAGCAGAGGCTCGGCGTGGTGGGTGTAATCCACTTCCCATTGCAGGCCGAGCTCAGGGTTTGCAGCACAGCAGCATTTCCTCACCTGGGCTCTCCTGTCGCAAGTGGACAGACAGGATGAGTTGGTGGTGGACAAGAAGATGGACATGACACAGTTATCAACGCTGGCAGCCTGGAAAGCCAGTGCTGTGCCCAGCTGATCCCGTGGCATCAGCAGCATGTGAGGGGCTGGGATTGTGCCCCTCTGCCCCACTCTGGTGAGACGCCCCTGCAGTGCTGCCTCCAGCTCTGGGGTTCCCAGTGTAGGAGGAATACAAATCTCTTGGAGTGAGCCCAGAGGAGACTATGGAGATGCTCTGAGGGCTGGATCCCCTCTGCTCTGGAGACAGGCTGGGAGAGTTGGGGCTGTTCTGCCTGTAGAGGAGTCTGGGGAGACCTTAGAGCTCCTTCCAGTGTGTAAAGGGGCTCCAAGAGAGCGGGAGAGGGACTTTGGACAAGGACCTGGAGTGACGGAACAAGGCTTCCCACTGCCAGAGGGCAGGGTTAGATGGGATACTGGGAAGAAGTATTTTCCTGTGAGTGGGTGACAGGGAGGTGGGATGAGATGAGCTTTAAGAATCCGTCCAATCCAGACCATTCTAGAGTTCTGTAACACCCTGCACCTTTTACCCCACATGCCCACTGGTTGTGTGCCGAAGGTCCCTTTCAATGACCTTTTTCTCACAGAGAAGCTGCAAGACTGGGACATGTTATTGCTGTCATTTCTGTGTGTGGATAAACCTGAAACCCCCCAAAATGTGTTGGGGCTTGGGTCAGTGAACTCAGTCGTGTCAAGTGCCCTGTTCCTTGGGGGTGGATGGTGGTGGGGAGGACCCTCCTTTCACTCTCAGCCAGCCCCTTGACTTGATGGAGCCTGTTAAGGAAAAATGCATCTTGGGGAGCATTCTGCAAATCTTGGGTAAAAGATGGGTTGGTCCCACAGCGAGAGCACTGGGTGACTGGGGGGAGCAGTTGCTGGTTTGGGTTGTGATCTGCCATACCTGTCACCTGAATTTCTCTCTTCAAACTGGGACTTTCTGTGCCTCCATAAGATGAGCTGCGTCTTTGCAGGGCACCATTTTTCTTCTTTTCCCAGCCTCCAAATGTCCTCTGAAGCTCCTTTTGCAGGTTTCCTTGCAGCCAAGGATGTCCCCATTGTACTGGACCTGTTTTGGGGATGGAGATCAGGACAACATCCCTTGAACTGGTGCCATGTTGAACCCATCCCAATTTTGCCATCACTCGTGTCGCTGGCTCTGCTGTGTGTTCCTGCACAGGCATGAGTGGATTGGGGAGCATGATGCCACATGCTGGGAAAAGCAAAGAGCTCTGAAGGAAAATACATTTTTGGAAAGGATGCATTTATTTGCCTTTATTTATCTTTGTAAAGCTTTGAGATAAATCTTTTTGATCTTCTCTCTGCAGCTGCATGGCCAAGGTTTGGTTTCTTTCAGCTGACTTTGTGTTGAGAGCACACGGCGTTGCAGTGCGGGTGTTAAGGAAGGGCAGCTGAATTCCTTTGCCCTGGAGAGGGGTGGTGTGTCGAGCTAACTTTAGTAAGGAGCGACTAAAAAGGGATGCAATAAAAGTATATTAAAAATAGAAAATGGCTGTAGAAAGTGGATGTGAGACTCTCAGCGTCCCTGCTCGTGCTGAGAGAAACGTGGGGCTGTTCAGTAGGAATGGAAAAGTGACAAGTTACGGAGCAGTGCAGAGCACCCCACTGCTTGTGCAAAGTGAAGGTGAAACCACTTTGAAGTAGGTGAAATAGATCAGAAATTTGTACAGTAGATAAAAAAAATCCAGAAATAAAGACTTGAAAGAGATATCAGCTCCTCTGTGTCCCCAGCTCTTGATTCAGCCCCCCAGATTCCTTGTTTTGTAAAAACATCTCCCAGCTGAGATTCCTCTGTGCTTTTTCTTTCTTCCCCCATTTGCAAAATGCTAACTCTGCTCTCTCGCCTGTCTCTCCAATTTGGAGCAATTTACTGGGAGCCGGGGATGAATTACTCAGCACAGAGTTAACCAGCACCTGCTCGGAGTTAATTGGCATGTGTGCTAATTGCCGTGATAGTCACACTTGTGCGAGCGGAGCGGAGCGTAGGGAGGGGGGAGCGGGCGCTGGCTGCCTCCATCCCAGAGCTTCTCACTGCCTCCTCGGGCGATGCCGAATTCCCTGATCTTCCTGGGAGTTCGAGAGGGTCAGGGTGGCTTTTTTCCAGTGTGCCACCCATCATTTGCTTTCCAGCGGATTTGTAAGTCCCTTCCCATGCCCTTGGACCCTCCTTGTCGAGGTGTAGTAGCTGGGATGCTTGGTGGTTTCCTTGGAAAAGGAGGCTCAGGAGAAAGAAAGAAGCTGGTATCTGAGGAGATGATGATTTAATGAGTGGGGTTGTTGTATATAAAATCATTTGAGACCCCAAAAGTTAGAAGTTATTTAGGAGCTCAGCTCCTTGTCGCAGTCCTGCGGTCTGGGTGCTTGGCTATGTACGCGTTCAGGTGCTTAAATTCCACCTGATCACAGAGGAGGGTCATGGGTGATCTTGGTTCCTCAGGCTGGGCAATCAGGGAGCCAAAGCAATTTGGTGGTGAAGGAGGGGGAGCTCCAGAGGCAGAGGGGATCCTCCTGGGTTGGGGCTGAGCTGCAGCAGCAGTGCCAGCGAGAGGGACAGGAGAGGTGAGGGCAGCTCTCCAGGTTTCTTGCTCTTCCAGCTGCTGTTCAGAAACTTGAGTCAGTGGTCAGATTTTCTGAAACAGCCACCTGGGCAGGAAACATGATAATACCTGGGTTCAAAAATGTGATTATTTTTAACCAACCTAAAACCAAATAAACTCACCCAAAATCCCCAATTCCATGAAGAGAAAAGGGAGGGGTTTGAAATCCCCTCTGCCAGGTGCATTCAGAGGTCAGCAGACATGCTGTGCTCTTCTCCATCCCTCCTCTTCACCCCATCCAAGAGCTGCCCTCCCCGTGGGGTATTTTCCTTCTCATGCAGAGTAGAGGGGTCAAGAGCATCACATTGGCAGCTCCTTTTCTGCCTGAGATGACGAGCAAAAACCTGTTAAGTCACCTTTTTCCTGTGGAAAACTTTATCCAGCGGCATGAGCAAGCCCTGAGGCTGGGGCAGTGGTCCCCATCCAGCTGAGGTGCAGAGGATGCAGAGTCGGGGTTCAGAGCAGCAGGAAGGACCTGGTTTGGTGGTTGAAAAAGGGGATTTGGTTTGAAACACTTAGGGTGTGTTTGTGGCCTGGGGAGAGGAATGTGGTTTGAATCCCACTGCTCCTATGCAAGAAATGCCAGCTCGTGTGGAGCTGAGGGCAGCACTGGGGATTTTTCCTCATCCCTACAAAACATCCCATCTCTTGGAGTGCTGTGGAGCTTTTGGCTGCCATAGCATCCTGTGAACAAGTCTCGCGACGAAATTGTGTTAAAATATGTTTCCTTTCACTCAGTTTAAATTTACTGCCCGTTGTTCTTCAGTGTTTATTGTTGCTTCTGGAGAGTTCCTCTCTGTTTGGACGGTAAATCCGCTGTCTTTCAGAGGGTTTCTCTGTCCAAGAGCTGCAGCACACGGAAAGAATTAGCATCTCGCCCTGGGTCTGGTTGCAGAGCTGTAGCTACTTTGTGCTGCCGCTGGTGGTTTTGAAGATGCTGAAGGTGAATGTTTTTCAGCCTGTTTAGGGAAGTGGTAACTCCGAAGGGAAAAGCGGCAAAGCAAACCTGACAAAAAGTTCCTCCTCTTCCGAAGTTTCTTTGTGTGCGCAAAATCCTTGCCTTCGTTCCGAGCCTCTGGGCTGTGGGTTCTCTCCTGTGTGGGCTCACGGTGAGGGAAGTATCGAGTGGACACTCCAGGTGGATGAAGTAAAAATCCTCACTTTCCTTTTGGCTCTTCCTGTATCACCGACCTTCGAGGGATGTTCACGTGGTGCAAGCTGGAGCAGTGATGCTCTGAAACTGGCAATGCTGTGGAAGTGCTGATGCCCCAGAACTGGCCATGCTCTGGAACTGGTGATGCTCTTTTGGGGCTTCTCACGGTGGGATGGGAAGCAGCAGCCAAAGGATATGCCTCTGGCACTGGCTCGGTGTTCCCCATGGTGACGGTGCTCCTCAGAGCTGGATGGCTGCTCCTGTTTGCTGCTGGGAAGGAAACATGAACCTATTTTGGTAAATAATGATTCAAGAATTAAATGCCATCCCTGTATGGTCTGTCCTTGCAAACAGTCTTACTGGTAGGATTTATGTGTAAAAACCCCAGGTTTTGCTGCCCTTTGTCTCTCTGGTCCTCTTCCTGGCCTTCCCATACCTCATACTCCCTGGAGGGCAAATTGTGGATGTCAGGATCAGGAAAAGACTCACCAGTCTCCTCGGGGCTCCTCGAACTTGCACTGAAACCACAGAACATGATGCACGATGAATAACTTTACCTAAAAAATAAGCAGAGAAAAAGATTAAGTGACTCACATGACTCAGTGAACCCCAAAAACAGGCGTGGGAGTGAGACCATTAGGGCTTGTTTGTTGTTGGAGCATGGTCTGATGAGGAGGTGAAGGATGGGGCCAAGGTCTTCAGCAGGGTTTGGGGGCACTCTGGGGTGGCAGAGGAGCAGGAGGCACTTGGTCAGGTTGGCTGTGGCTGCTGCTTTGAATTTGGGATGATGGTTTGGGAGAAAAAGCCTTTGGTTTTTTTTTTTTATGCTTTTTGTAACAAGACCGAGGGCTGGGGACTGCCAAGTTGAGGCAGATAGGAAGCTATTTTGGGACTGGCTTTTCCCTCTGCCTGGGTCTTGGCACAGGGCACCTCGCCTTAAATGCAGTGTTATCACTGCTGTTATCCAGCTGCTCAGAGAGAGAGAGCAAGGGAGAAAGACATACCTGTGGAAAATGAACTGGCTGAAGTTCCCTCTCTGCGGTTCTTCCCTTGCAACAGTGCAGCACATGCTGGGAAATGGGGTGAGATGGGCTGGGGGGCTGTGCCAGGAGGTGCCCTGGTGCATCTGGATGCTGGGAGATGCAGATTACCACGGGGAGGCTGCAGAAGGAGCCCCTGAGACCTGTAGCACTCATGGCTTTGGGGAGACTTTTGGGCACAAGATACCCCCGAGTCAATCGCGTGCCCCAGATCCATGGAAACATCCGGTGTCCGGCTGTGGCTGAGCCCAGTGGAAGGCCAGGCTGTCTCAGCTGCCTTCAGAGTCCTCCTTCCCCATAAGAATAAGGTTTCTGTGCCTGGTTATAAGGTTTCTTTCAAGTAATCAAATAAAGACATTTTAAAATTCCAAATTGAAGATTAGTGCAGAAACTGGAGACGGATTTAAATTGCCTGAGCTAATCACAGGCCACTCGACTGCTTATGACTTTATTAAGAGAAAAAAAAAAAGTCTGGAGTGTCACGGAGGAATAGTGATTCATGGGCGCGTTGCTGCTGTCTCCTCCTCCTCGCCGGATCGCAGTGCCCAGCCCACGCGTGTCCATGGGTGTTCCTGGCCTCCATCCTTGGGCTTCTTTGAGACCAGTTTGGATAAATCCTTCTGCAGCTCTACTGGCCCCAGAGCTGGGTGGGAGAAAGAGCCACAGAGACCACGCTGGCCTCAGGGGTGGGATCAGTGCTGGTGGTAGGAGGATGCCGGTGGGATGCCGGGTCCTGGCTGAGGTTTGGGAACAGGGCGTCTCACTCCTGTCTCTCTCACCGTGCAGGTTTCTGAGCAGCTGCTGACATCTCAGCCCCACTGGATCTGGCAGTGCACGACGGTACCATGAACTGAGCACGGAGCCACGCAACACTTTTTTTTTTTGTTTTGGCTTTTTTGGGTTTGTTTTCCATCTGAGAAAAAAGCCCCCCACGCTCTTTAATGAAAGCGTTTTAAAGCGGGGTTGCTTCTCCCCTCCCCTGAGCCGAAGTCGTCCCGGGTGCGGTGAGGATTTCCGGAGAAGATGGGGAGAAAAAAGATCCAGATCCAACGGATCACAGACGAGCGCAATCGGCAGGTCAGTGCTGTCTCTCCCTGCTCCCTCACCTCAGCCTTCTCCTCCCGTTGGGGATTTTACATGTCATGTTTCAAAATGACCCATTTCCATCCCACTTTGGGCCACCAGTGCCGTGTTTTTCCCAATCCATAAAATTACAGATGGGCAAGACTTGGTGCTGAGGCCGGATCCAGGCGGATCCAGGACCAGGCAAATGGCCCCGTTACGCTGCCCCCATCCAGGCATTGCGCCTCGCCTTGGAGCTCCTTGAACTGTTTCCATCTAAGTGCTTTTCCAGAAGAAACTATCTTCTCCACTTAGTTAATTCCCCCTTTTTTTCATTTTTGTCCTGCAGAAAATATATTTCACTTGACATTTTCCATGTGGTTTTTCCAATAAAAAACAGCCACAACAAGTATCCATTTTGCTAAATGCAAACAATTGAAATTATTCCTTTTTTTTCCTCAATTGTAAACTTAAATGACTCCAGGGCTTTTTTCCTTGGGCTCTCTTGAAGCCAAGCCCGAGACACACACGCATGTGCATGTGCATGTAGGAATGTGTTCATGTATCTCAGAGGAAAAACAAAAACCAACAAATTTTTCCCAAATTTCCATGTTCCTTAAACTGGAGTGGTGGAGCAGCAGCGCTTTGCCCAGCCCAGGTTTGCTCTGGGATGACTCTGTTGATGTATTTCCCATAACCACAACACTTCAGGCAGGTCCCTTTGCTTTCTGTGCTCCTGGAGTTTGGCTCAGCAGATCCAAGTCTTTGCCTTTAGCCCAGCCACTGCTGCACCCCAGCATGACCTGCCGCACTTCTTTCCTGCCACTTTCACTCCAGAAAAACAGAAAAAGCAGTAAAAAAGCATGTGCATATATTCCTAATCCTTAAAGAGTGGCAAAGAACAGAAGTGGATGAACCACTTTATTGCTCCACAGCAAAACAATAGGAAATGGCAGGTTTTCCTCATTATAGCTTCACTTGGTGGTAGGGGCCAGGATGGGCATCAAATAGTTTTTGCTCATATCCCAGTTGCTCCTTGGGCTTTTTATGTCCATCAGGAGGAGGAAACAGGGCCTTAGGGGATATTGAATGATCTGGAGTGTATTCTATGGGGCAATGCTGCAGAGAGGAGCGAGGGATCTGCGATGGCTGGAGCCCTGGTAGCAATTCAAACAAATGGAAAATAATTGGTAATGCTGAGGGGGGATGGCACAGCCTGGCCCTGCTGGATAATAGGCCTTCGGGAAAGGAAAGAGTCACTTCTCTGTGGAGGCAGCAGCTGAGCGATGGGATTGTTTTTGAGGGATGAGCTGCTCCTCAGCACTGGCTGGAGATAAAGACCCTTGCTGAGGTTTCACAGCATTGGGTGGGAATTGGCAGCAGGAGTTGCTTTGCATGACTGGGTGTCATGGCTTTAGCACATCTCTGATGTCAGGTGTCCCCAAGGCCCACTTCCCTGGGCTGGGTGACACTGGTTTTCTCCGGGCAGTAGCTGCATCCCTGGCTGGGCTGGTTCTTCCAAAACCCAGCACGGGAGCATCGCTCCCCACCCCAGTGCAGCACATCTTGCTTTGCTTTCCAGAAACCAGCACAATCAAATCAGGTGTCAGCAAAGCAGCAGCTGTTTAGTTGGTCACCAGCATAGCTTTGCAATCAAATTGCCCTGCTCCCTTTCTTTGGGGAAAAAGGACATAACAGGAAGATGGGACATTTCATGGAAAAGGACTGCTCCAGGCAGTGGGATCTGCTCTATCCACTGTGGTAGGAGATGTAAAGAGGGTGAGAACCCTCTTGCTCCACTCTCCTGGTCCATGCTGTACATGTGCAATGCTGGGATCCACTCCCCAGATTGAGAAGTGCCCCATATTGCTTTATCTCATAGAATCATGGAATGATTTGGATTGAAAGGAATCTTAACAAGTCCGTCTTGCCCCCCCCCCCAGCCATGGGCAGGGACCCCTTCCACTATCCCAGGTTGCTCCAAGCCCTGTCCAACCTGGCCTTTGACACGTCCAGGAATGGGGCAGCCACAGCTTCTCTGGGCAGCCTGTGCCAGGGCCTCACCACCCTCACAGGAAAAATTTCCTTCTAAATCTCCCCTTTTTCAGTTTAAAACCGTTCCCCTTGTTCCATCACTATCTGCCCATGTAAAAAGTCCCTCTCTTGTCTGTTTGATAAGCCCCTTTAAGCGCTGGAAGGCTGCAGTGAGGTCTCCCGAGAGCCACCTCTGGCTTCTCACTGTCCTTCCCTCCCTCTCCTGCTGTTGCTGTGGCTCAGCGATGAGGAGCGCCCGTGCGTGCGTGCCCGCCGTGGCTGCAGGCTGTGGGCTAAGCTGGCTTAAACTCAGCGTCTGGGAGCGTCCTGAGCCCAGCCCTGCCCCCGCGGCCCCCCTCCTCGCTCTGCTGGGGACAGAGGGCTCGGTCAGCTCTCCGTGCCACACCCCGGGTGCTGCTGAATTGCGGAGCTGCCGCTGGAATGCGGGGCTGGCCGCCCCAGCTGTGCCGGCCAAGCGCGCACCATCCTCGGCATGCCCAGGTGGCTCCAACGGCACCTGCGCCTGCTGGGAGAGGAGTGGGAATAGTGCGGGGATGCCCTGGAGAATGAGAGATTCACCGGTGGTGGTGTAAGGAGGTGGAGGCAGAGCTGCTTTTGACGCCTGTGTTTCCGCTCATGCTGCCGAGTTCATCCCGAGTGGTGGCTTGGGGCTGCTGAGGCATCGGGACTCTCAGGGAGGGCTGAGGCTGAACAGGGGCTCTCCCTGCAGGGTGGGGCTCCTTCCCTGCATCTCACACTGAGCTTTCAGCACCAGCTGACCCTGCTCATGTCCCAGGTTTTGCCTTCCGTGGGGGCACAGACCATGAGCCCAAATGGAGGCTCCAGCAGGATGTGGAGCTGCTGGAGTGGGTCCAGAGGAGGCCACAGAGATACTCTGAGGGCTGGAGCACTTCTACTCTGGAGCCAGGCTGGCAGAGCTGGGGATGTTCAGCCTGGAGAAAAGAAGGCTCCATGGAGATCTAAAGGGGCTCCAGGAAAGCTGGAGAGGGACTTTGGACAAGGACTTGGAGCAACAGGACAAGGGCGGAATGGTTTTAAACTGAACAGAGGGAGACTTAGATTTGATATAAGGAGAAAATTCTTCCCCGTGAGGGTGGAGAGGCCCTGGCACAGAATGCCCAGAGAAACTGTGGCTGCCCCATTCCTGGAAGTGTCCAGGGTCAGGTTGGACAGGACTTGGGGCAACCTGGTTTAGTTGAAGATGGCTCTCCCCATGGCAGGGGGGTGGGACAAGATGAGCTTTTAGATCCCTTCCAACCCAAACCAGTGTGTGATTCTTTGAGTTACAACAGCAGCCAAAACCAGGGGAAGAGGGCAAGTAAGAGTCACTAATGTCATTACAGGAATTACTGAAGAGGATTTGCCACAACAGATCAGGCCATCAGTCCTTCAGGGCCAGGCCACTGACTCTGGCAACTGCCAATATGGTTTGCATCAGGGGAAAGGCAAAAAATCCCCTGCTAGTGTGGGGCAGTAATTCCTTCCTGACCCCTTTGGTGATCGGCTTATGCCCTGAAGCATGAGATTTGATTACCCTCTTAGACTTACAAGGTTAATTCTTCTAGATGAGGCTCGTGCACCGTGTCGGGAAGGTTTGAGGTTTCTGTCCTGGGTCATGAGTGGATGCTCAAGGCAGTGTTAGGTGGTGCCTTTGTGTGATATGGTGGATAAATGGCTAATCATTGCTTTTCTCTGCAAGATGCAGGGGTGCCAATAGAGAGGGATGCTCTTGTGCCCTGTCTGCAGAGGGAATACCCCCTCATCTCTAGAGGCATAATTGGGTGTTCTGTGTTCTGCTCAGCTCTGCCCAGGTTGCTAGTTGATTTGGGGAAGACGACCCCAAACTCTTCGCTGCTCAAGGGCGAAACCCAAACCATGCTTGTCACTGGTCTTCGAGGCCAAGAGCTGCCCCACTGTTCGGTCCCCACGTCTCAGCCGCTCTCCATTGCCTCCAGTCTTGGTGGCTGAGCCTGTCGTGGTGCCTAGCAAGGTGTGTTTTGGCAAGGTGTCCCCTGCACCGGCGGCTGCAGGAGCAGCCACCCTCGGCTGTTCCCTCTGTTCTGGTGGAGACCATGTGTTTTCCTCTCTGGGGCTCCTCGAGCTGCTTGGAGGGTGAGTCAGAGCCTGGAGGCTGCCCTGGCAGGGGCAGCCGTGCTGGGGAAGGGGGCAGGGAGACAGGTCGTGGTTTTAGTGCCTGTCCTGCCGCGGCTGCAGGAGCAGAGCCGCAGCTGGGTCCCACCTGAAGTCACTGTGGCACTGCTGGCTCCTGGCCTCGGGAGCGGCCCCGCGCAGCGCCCGGCAGCAGAGGTTTTGAGTGGCCTGGAGTGCTACCGGGGAAGAGGAAAGTTACTGGTGACACGGGTGCTGGCCCTCAAGTAATTTAATTGGCACCAGAGTGTGCCGGGGCTGGGGCGGCGCTGGCAATGTGAGTGGCCTGGCCGCGGCCAAAGCAGGCGCGCGTGGCGGCCACGGCAGCACAGGGTACCAGCCCTACACTTTCCAGGGGATGAGGCGATTAGAGCTCAATCTCGTTACTGCTTAATCATCTCTGGGAGATGGCAGGGAGGGACAGCAGCTCCCCTTGCAAAGCATGCCCAAAGCTGCCCTGCTCTGCCCTCCCACCACACGCAGGGACAGTTCTCTCTTGAGGGGTGCAGGACCCTGAGGGTGCATACTGGGTGCTGCTGGTGGCATCACGGCGGCACTGCTCCTCACCATCGCTGTAAACTGGGAAGCTCCATGTTGAGCTCTTTGGATCGTGGCTGTGACTCCACTGACAGGCTGAGCAAAGGCAGCAGCCTCGTTCAGTCTCCTCCCTCAGCTCTGCGAATTAAAGCTGTTCAGTTGCAAAATTGATGCTGTGGTGGAGGCAGAGTGGAGTCGAGCCTTCCCATGTGGAGAAGGGAGCAGGTCTTGGCACCCAAGGGCATCTCGGCTCATCTCCAGCTCTTCCCCTCCAGGCTGCTTTGCCCCCAGAGCAATGTTTAGCACAAAGAGGTGACCTCCTGCCTCTTATTTTCTTTTTCTGCTTTTTATTTGCTGAGAGGACACTGGCCAAGCATCGCGCCTTCCCCGTCAGTGTGCCGCGTGTTCTGGGGTGGGGACCCTCAGCAGCTGTCTGCACTGCAGCCAGGACAGGGAGCCCCAAACCAGCTCCCTCTCCACCAGCTGGGTCCTGTTAGGAGTGTGGTGGTGAGAGCTGAGCGTGGGCTGGGAATTGCAGCCCAGCGTCTGCCCGACAGCTGGAGCTGGTGTTGGAGCCAGCACCCAGCCCCAGTCCTGGCCCCTGCCGCCAGCCAGCTCTCCAGGATCAGTCCTGCAGGAGTTGCCTTGTCAGCCGGCAGCTCTGGTTACAGCTCAGGGCAGGGTGGGTTGGGGAGACAGGAGACCCCAGTTGGGCAGGCAGTGAGGAAAAACACCCCATCGAGGTTACACAAAGGGACAGCAAGATGAAAGCAGCAGCTGGGCGGGCCCCTGGTGGGTCGTGGTGCCCTTGGGGAAGCATAGACTGCTGAGATAAGTGGGGGGTGGTGAGCAGGAGAGTGGGTCATGGGTGGCGTGGGCACCCCTGGGAAATTTTGGGGTGCTGAGCCTCAGCTCTGTGGCCCTGGGGTTGGGCACTGGCAGCACAGCTGCAGCAAGCGAGGACAAGATCTCCATCGCTTGAATATTCCACTTAAAAACCCGCAGCCCCCGGACAGATGGCAGCTCTGCTGGGGATTTTGCTGAAATTTATTTTCTCTTGATTTGGCAATATGTGATTTCCAACGCTGATAATCATCTTTGTGCTTGTGAAGTGTCTGCCTTTGGAGGATCCCAAAATAGGCAGCAAAATGAACCGTTTGGAAGAGGGAGGCGAGAGAGGAGAGCTTGGGGTTGGGTCCAATTGGGGAAACTGAGACAGAATATTCCCTCTGCATTCCCCTTCCTTTTGCTCTTCCTCCAGTGGTCACTCCATTTTTCTCTGGGAGGTGTTTGGTCTGTGGCAGCATTGACACAGCTTCTCACCGTGGCTGTCCTTGCTTTCAGGTGACCTTCACCAAGCGCAAGTTCGGCTTGATGAAGAAAGCCTATGAGCTGAGTGTCCTATGCGACTGTGAGATCGCCCTCATCATCTTCAACCACTCCAACAAGCTGTTCCAGTATGCCAGCACTGACATGGACAAGGTGCTGCTCAAGTACACCGAGTACAACGAGCCCCATGAGAGCCGGACCAACGCAGACATCATCGAGGTGAGGCTGCCCAGCTTTGCCATTTGTGGTAGAGCCAGGGCTGAGTCTGGTGCAGGGTGGGGATGGAGCAAGCAGATCTCCCACACTCAGTGCCACATGGATTTCGCACGGTTTTGGTTCAGCCTACAAAAATACTCCATTCTGGGTAGTAGAGTTGAAGCTGTCTCGAGTTGTGTGTTGACTTACTGCCTTGAAACTTGAGGTGCGGGTTTGGTTTTTGAGACTCTGCTGTGGAATCCAGGCAAACCACGAGATGGATTTGGAGGCAGCTCCGGGGCTGTTGCACTGGAGTGCCTGGTACATCTGGTGACATTGTTCTGAAATGCCTGGTACATCTGGTGACATTGCCCCAGCCTGATATTCAGACACAGTGGGGTTGTGGGAAGGCACCAGTGGCTGAATCGCAGAGGAATTCAGGTGGGATGGACCTTGTGCCTCTGGTGCAGTGCCTGCTCAAAGCATGGCCAAGCTCATGGGTTGGTGGGTTTGCTCAAGGCTTGTCTGGCTGCATTTTGTGGGTCTCCAGGGATGGCTCAACCACATCCAGTCTGACCCATTCCCAGCGCTGCCACTGGCACCATGGCCAAATTGTGCTCACTTCAAGGCTCCTCTCCCCCAGCCTGCTGGCATTGCAGGAGATGCTCAGCTGCCATGTGCTGGTGGTGCCCCAATGTTGGCCCTCTCCATAGCTTTGTCCTTGTCTCTGGTGCTGGCAGAGCATCGCTGGGCCCGAGCATGGGGCACATTTGGCTTGTGGGAGAGTGCCAGCGGTGCCTCGGTCATCGGTCACGTCCTCTGCCTCAGCAGTAGCTGTGCAGATGGGGCTGTGGGATCCTCAGCATGGGGGCAGCTGCCATCAAACCTGGTCAGACAGGCAAATGAAGGGGTTGGCTTTGTAATTAGTGGCATTATGGGCAGCAATTAATGCCCTCAGAGCCACTGGTGGCAGAGTGGAGGAGCACGACCTGTGCTGCTGGAGGAATTTGGCTTCTGCTTCTGCCTTTGAATCCCTCTTGTGCCCCTTGGCCAGCATGCTCAGACTTTGATTTCATGAAGGAGAAGGGAAGAATCCCAGGCTGCTTCCACCCCCCAAAATCTGGCTTTCTTTTTTCTTTTTTATGCTCTGTAAAATGTGTCTTTTTGTGAGATTTGGACTTGAGGTTTTCACCTCATGGCTGAGTCATGGCCAAGCATCTCACAGCAGCTGCCTTCCCTTGCTGGGCTTTGGAGACCATTCTGCCACAGCACAGTTTTGTAGGGGCCTTCAAAATGGTTCAAAAATGTCCTTTTTGGCCTGTTTGAGCCAGGTAATGCCCCTTCACTGTGGGAGTGCTGGCGGTTCCCTGCCACGCTCGGCTGCGCAGCCTCTCCGGGATGCTCAAACTGCGGCGCTCCCAGCATCGAACAGATTTGTCTTGGCCTAAAAATACCGTAAACATTTTGGGCAGCGTTCTCTGTTCCCTTATGGTCCAAGATGCAAACACTCCCAAGCCGACAAGTTACACACAGTCCTTGGCACCCAAAGAAAAACACTGTTTGCACCACATGAAAAGCTGGATCTGCATCCAAAGCCAAGGAGAGGAACATCGGGAGCGGAAGGATATTGGTGGATGGCAAGAAAAAGAGCCCAAACACGCCGGGCTCAGCGTGTCTTGCTGGCAGAGCTGTCACGGAGCAGAACCTGCTGGGGTGCAGGCAGGTTTGGAGGCTGCTCAAGCATCCCTCCTCATCCCTGTCTTGTCTGGGAGTAAGGTTGGGGCTGCTCTGAGATTTTTACTGTTTTCTGAATCCATGCCCCCAAGAGACCATTCCTGCTCTTGGTGCTGATTTCCATTTCCCCTCACCCAGGTCACGTTCCAGCAGCCCAGCTGTGTCCCCCACTTCACACAAATCCAATTTATCTCATGTTTCTTGGTGGCTCCCAGTTGAACTTAACTCACAAAAAGCATCTTCTCATTCTGGAAGCTTCCCCACACTGAGCATTTAGAGACCGTCAAAACCCAGGCTGGGAATTTGCCACCAAAAATGATTTAAAGTGGATTTCAAGGGGCTGCTCCATCAACCCATCTTCCCTGCGATGCCCACAGCCCCTTCCTGCTGAGGGATTTGGCCCTTAGTGGCTCTGGCAGCATCTCAGGAAGGATGAGGAGCAGCCAGGACCTGGAGGAATTGAAGCAGAAGCCTCTTCATTTTGTTTTTCTGGTGCAAGAGGAGTGAGCAGTGGCTCCAGAGGGCTAAGCCAAACACTGCCACGCTGGGGGCTCCTGGTGCCGAAGGCACTGGTACCACAGCTCAAGGCAGGATGAGTTGCTCTGTCCAAATTACATTTTAAAACAACATGAGATCTCCTTGTTTTTGATCCTGGGGAGGTGCATGTGAGGGTGGGACTGGGGGCACCCCATCCCGTGCTGCACGGGAATATCCTTGAGGAGTTTATCCCCTGTGACATAAACATTTATTATTTATTTAGTGATATTTAGTGAGAGGCAGAGCTGCTCCATGCTGAGCATACACAGCCCTAATTCAAGAGGGGCTCCACACCACAGCTGCTTTTTGGGGACCGTTCCCTGCGGAGACCCCCCCATGTTTCAGCTGTGCCAGGGCTCGGCAGTGGCTCTCCGGAGTGGGATTCGGCCACACAACCCCTGCGGTTTCTCCATGCTCGGCAAAGTCCCGGCTATTGCAGGCTTTTAAGTCTGAGAAAATCTCTCTAATGCAGAGAGGGGGGTTTCCTTAATCAGGCGGGGGACAGCTGAGCCCCCAGACAGGCACGCTGGGTGCCACGTGCGCGCCCGGCCTGGGATCACACCAGCTTTGGTCCTCGCTGTCGCTTCTCGTTTCCTCACAGCCTGGCTGACGTGCCAGTTCCTGATAAGGGACTTGGACAGAGCAGAGCTTGCCGAGCACCAGGATGCTCCACAGCCAGTTAAAGCCACACAACCGTTTCTGCCCTTTCCTTGGCTGGATGTCCTGGAGGGGCTGATTTTCCCCTAATTCTCCTTCCTGGGGTTGTCATTCCCCAGGATGTGTTAAATCAGACGTTTTGCAGGATGCTGGGGAGGTGGCAAAATGCAAAGGCAGCTGCCAGTGTCATGTCTTCATCCTCATTCTCATCCTTATCCTCATCCAGACTTCCCCAAAGCCCAGAGTGGTTGAGTCTCCCTCCTCTAAGGGAAGTCAGCCGCATCCTGGTTGAGCATCATTTCCTCTCACATGTTCTGCATTTCCTGCTGCTCTCTTACCCTCTTCGGGTTGGAAATCTGCTCCCATGTGAGCTGAGATCATAGAAGTGAGAATATTGCCTGGAAAAGCAGGATGTGCAGTGGGTCCTTATAGAATGGGGAGACCTGAGCATGGCAGGGAGAGGGGCGGGTGATGACTGCGGTGGGTTTTTGCTATGGGAAGTTCTCACCCTGGTTTTCTCTGCAAATTTTCTGCTGGAAAGGGATTGCTTTTAAATCACTTCCATATGAAAAATTGTTGTGTTCCACTGGCTGCAGCCCAGTGACAGAAAGGTTTCCTGAAAACCTCTTTGCACCTTCTGTTTTTTCCCTGGCAAAAAGAAAGAGGAGTAATGAAAAGGAAAGTTCTTCTCTAAAAGACCTTGCAGAGATCCCGAAAACAGGAATCTTTGGGTTTGATTCCCGCTCCAGCAGAATTGTTTTCCTTTTACATCATCTTGACAAAAAGTTAAAAATGTGGGACACACATTTTTTTTTCTTTTTAAAAAAAACCCGAAAGAACCAGCAGCCAACGCCCGTATGGCTGGAAATGGCATTTTGTTGTCCCAAACCTCTCGTTGAGCAGCAGATTGCTGCGAGCCACACTGCCTTGGCTCGTGTCCTGCTGCGACTCCAGCCCAGTCACTCCCTGCCGCCGGTGCTTCCCGTCCCACTGTGCTGCAGCTCAGCCCTGGAGCTTGTCCCCATCCCCTTCCCTGCAGCTCCGGCAGCCCCTCACAGTGCTACACGTGACAATGCCAGCCCCAATGTCACACTCCCAGTGAGGGGGTCACAGTCCAGCTCACAGGTTTACAATCTCAGCTCATGCTGCTGCCTGTAGTGTCCGGGAAGGATTTTTTTCCCTGTGCACAACTGGCTTGACACTTCCTGGGGCTGCTGGCGGGTTTCCTGCAGGAGCAGGGATGGTGGCACCACAGCTGCCCCTCACAGCTCAGCTGCTGAGGACCCACCCCTGTGAGGAACTGTGGGTCTCATAGACAATGAATTTATGACTGATTTTACAAAGTTGGCGGCTGGGGAGAACAAAGAGACCAAGGCAAAACTGGGACACCAAATGTGTTAGGCCCACAGAGAAGGGCCTTGGGAAAGGTGAAGGGGTGATGCTGTGAGCTGTTTCAGGGTGAGCAAAGCCACATCCACCCTGTTCCACTGCTTTGCTTGACAGACTTTTTGACGGAACAACCCCCAGGATGATTTTGTGTGGACTTAAAAATGGCAAAATGCTGCGGCTGGTGGTGGCAGCCCCTCGCTCGTCCCTGTGCTTGGTTCAGGCGTCAAATACGGGCAGAGCTGAGGGTGCTGGGAGCTGCCTAAAATCCTCCCTGGTGGCAACATTGCTGCAGGTTTTAGAAAGAAGAATGTTGTTTCTTGGCTGAAACCTCTTGAAAAATCCCGTTGTGAGGTTCCCTCCTTTGAGAGTCCTGGGGGATGGTGGTGGCTTGTCCGTCCCCACAACTTCTGAACCTGCCAACAGCTGTTGCTGGAGGAGAGGAGTTTTCAGGGATGTGAGGGATTACCTTCCCGATTCCCAAGCAGGGATGGGAGGGTGGAGATGAGAGGTCCAGCTCCTGTCTCTGCAAAGGGAATCCTGTTGAGATGGGCCCAGCCCCCTGTTAGACACCAGAGAGTCTCTCCAGTGCCTGAAGGAAACCCGGCTTCATTGCTTCACTGCTCATGGAACAACTTTTTCCATTTTGCCTCTGAAAGAGAAGAAGGAAAAACTTTTTTTTTTTAGAGAAAAGCTCAACTTTCCATCTTTCGGCTGCGTCGGCAAAACAAAAGGGTTTGGAAAAAAAAATCCACAAAAAGCAGTTTCAAAAAAAATAAAAGGCAAAGCTGTTCCTTCCCCACCAGCAGCACCTCTTCCTCTTTTGGGCCATTCTGAGAACAAACAAGGACATGTACAGAAATAGAAAAATAATAGGGAAAAGTCCTCGGGAAACTGCAGAAAAAGCCCCGGGAATCTCCTGTTCATGGAAATGATTGATTCTCACTGCCTTTCTCTATAGAGGGTCAGCACAGGAATTAGGGATGCCAGGAATTTTAAAATATTATTAGATATAATATTAATGTTAGGTATAAGAATTATTAATAATCATTGTTATTAGATAATTAGTTAATAATTATTAGGTATCAGGAATTACTGGTGGCACCAAACAGGATATCAGATGCCACCATGGTCAGGAGTGAGTGGGGCCTTCTCTTGTGGAGCTTTATGTGAACAAGGACGTTTCCCCTTGGCAATTGAATCCAGTAACGAGGGTGAAAATGGTGCCTGGGAAGGCCTAGGAGGGAATAATTTTAATGGGAAATGTTGTGAAAAGCTTCAGCTGGATGGAGAACAGGCTGGGGTGGGTGTGGTGCCCGTTGCTTGGCTGTTGCTACCTGGCAGAAGCATCCACCGAGCCCGACCTGTGGTGCGGCGCAGTGCTGAGCAAATCCCGCCCGCAGCATTCCCAGCCCTTCTGGAGACATCCTGGGTTTGATTCGCTCCAGCAGCATTTCCCCCAGCAGCCCTGTGTTTCCTGGAGCGTCGCAGGTAGTTGGAGAGCCACTCCCAAACACGCTTTGGCCTCAGAACGGTGATGTTTGTTGCTGTTTAGGAAGACAGAGAATTGTCAAGACCTTTTTTTTTTCCTGCTGAATTTGGCATGAAAAGGGATCCAGACTTCCAGGAAATTCTGTAGCTTTGAGTTCTAAAAAAAAAAAGAAGAGTTGGCATGTGCTGGTTCCATCATAACGCCTAATTGCTTTTGGTGTGTTGAAAGTAGAGGGATTCAGAGTGGATCTCAGTTGGCTGCTGAGTTTGAGTGAGGGACTTTGGGGTGTCACCATGCCCTGCGGTCACCGGGCTCCTCTCACCTCATTACCTCGATGTAGAAGTGCCCAGGACCTTTCCTGTTTGTGAGCCCAGTCTTGACGTGGGGCTTGCTGCCCGGTGTTGTCACCATCACCTCCTGTGTCACCCCCAGCAAGGCTCACAGCTGTCACCATGCCACATGCCTTGTCATGTGATGCTCTTCCTGTGGCACCTTTGCATTTGGCAAATGCCACTTGTCTGGTTTTGTCAGGAAATTCTAACAGATTTGACAATTTGCCTATAATTTTGGGGTTTATTTTCCTATCTGGCTGTTTGTAAGCAGGTTTTCCCTGTTTTTTGCAGGACAGCAAAGAGCATTAAGGTTTTTTTCCCCTTCGTGATGTTGTGGCACCTGAAAGTGATGAAGATGCCTGAGTTCATGCAGTGCCAAATTCAGTCCTGGTGTAAACAGAACCTTTGAAAACAAGGAAGTTTCTCTCCGTCGCTCCCCATGCTGTAATTCCTAAATTAGAGACACCCTGGCATCAAAACCCAGGGGCTGTATCCTGACTTTTTAACCCCACTGAGGTCAGCGGCATCTTGGGGTGATGGTGTTGATTTGCACAGGGGCGAGTCCTGGTCCATCCAGGCCAGGGGTTGTTCTTGTGGGGACCTGCCCGTGTTCCCCATCTGCACTCCCCCATCTCAGACTGTTCCGGTTGTGTTTTCAGACGTTAAGAAAGAAAGGTTTTAACGGCTGTGACAGCCCAGAGCCCGACGGCGACGACTCCATAGACCAGAGCCCTTTGATGGAGGATAAATACCGCAAAGGCAGCGAGGATCTGGATATCCTGTTCAAGCGATACGGTGTAAGTACCTGCCCGTGGCTGGAAAACCTTCATTATATGTTCTTTTCTGTTTTGTTTCTCTTCTGTTCGACTTCCCCTCAACCTCATCCCCCGCTCCCTCCCCGACACCCCCGTGTCCCCCCACCACGTAACAGGCGCTGAACAAGAAGCACAGGGAGTGCGAGAGCCCGGAAGGGGATGAAGTGTTTGCGCTGACCCCGCAGACGGAAGAGAAATATAAAAAGATTGATGAGGAGTTTGATAAAATGATGCAGAGTTACCGGCTCGCAGTGAGTAGCTGGTGGCCTGCAGCCCCCTGGTCCCCTCCCCGGTGCCTCCAGGTGTTGGGGGGGTGGATTTTGCATGGCTTTGCTTCAGAGCCGTGCCATGCCTTGGGAGCCGATGCCAACAGCCCCTGCAGCCCTGAATGCACCTGGCTCTTGAGCACCCTTCCTGTTTTCCCATCCTTGGGAAAATCATTCCTACTAGCTCTGGCATTCCTGACCCTCCTTGGCTCTGGCCAGGCAGTGCAGGAGAGTATTGCTTGTCTTCCTTCCTGTACTGCAAGTACTGGATTAGGGCCTCCTTTTTCACCCTCTTTTCCTCAAAAAAATAGATTTTAGCCTGGGTTAAAATCCCAGTGCTCATGTGAGCTGGTGGCGGGTGCCGACCCCTCACATCCTTGCAAAGCTCAGACTGGTTTGGGCTATTCCACATTAATTCCCCCCAAATCCACCGAGCCCTCAGGGCAGCTGGTGGCCATGGCAGAAATCCAGGGAGGTTTTAGCCTGTGATCCCAGAGCTGTCACTGGCACCGGGGTGGCTTCAGGACAGTGCTGAAAGGGATTTGTGTCAGGAGACGGGAGGAGGAGGGGGACATGTTTCAAATTAGTTGTTAGTTCAAGGGAGCAGAGACTATTGATGCAGGCAACGGCTCTTCGGGGGATTAGCCCTGAGTCGCTGCAGCCATAATTAATGCTGCCAGAGCAGGAGGGAAGCTCCTTTTCCAGGGGTGGATGCAGCACAGAAAAAATGACACACACAGTCCCACCCAAAATAATCTGCCCTTCTGTGCTTTGCAAGCCCCTACAAGTTAAAATTCTGGCTTTTCTCGAGAACTGGGCCTTGTGAAATCCCCAGGTTTTATTTTGCTGACTCAGTACTGTGTTGCTCCAGGAGCCTCGCAAGGATCCCCAAATCTGCATTTCCGTCCCCTGGATCTCAGGGTGGAGGGAGTGGGGAGGCTGCCCTGAGACCTGGGAGGGCTGAGGAGGTGGAGGAAAGTGGGGTGAAGGTGGTGATGATCTCTGGCAGCTCTGCTGTGACAATGAGCTCAGCCCCACGAGAGAGGTTCAGGGCAGGATTAACTCTGTCAGGACATGGATCTACCTCATCCTCCCTGGTTTCATTAGGGGGTGCAGGTTCCCACCCTAGCAGGGTGTGTGGGGTGGGAGTAGAGCCCCAGCAGGACATGCACCCCCCACCCCCACACCTGGCACAGGCCCTGCTGCTGGTGGAAAATAGGCTCAAAAGCCACCTGATCTTTGTCCTTAGTGCAGAACACCCTTGTGAGCAGGGGCTGCTCAGCATCAGAATGTGTCTGCTGCGAAGGGAGGGCCCCAGGTAGGCCCCCCATCATCCAGACCTGCCAGTCCAAAGGGACAATCCGTGCCCAGAAGTCCTTTCAGCAGGTGGCATTCAAGTGCTGGGTGGCTCCTCATCAGGGCATAGCATCTGGCTCCCCCACTAAACCTCCCTGGCAGCAAGGGGCCGAGCAGTGCAGGTGGAGCGTGTGCTGTTGAAGAAGACGCTTTTCCATTTTAACTGCTGGGTTGGTTTTGTGTGTGACCAGAACTAACCCAGCGGGGTGGCCGGGGCAGCTTAACGACAGCCGCGTCTGCTAACGAGAGGCCTCGGCGGGGCTTCTGCCTCTGGTGTTTGCCCTCACTTCTAACGAGAGCAGAAATCGTGGATGTTGGCTGATGTGTGCATCTTCTCCCCCAGACTTTGGACCGATGTGCAAACCGCCATGTCCCTCGTTGTTGCCCTCTCGGGGACGGGGGGGACCGGGTGGCCTGGCTGTGCCGGGGCAGCGTCAGCCTGACGCTTGTCTGCAGGTGCAGTGGGGTGGAGCTGGATTAAAGCAAACCTCGGCTCTCGGGCCGGTGTATCCAGCTCACGGCTCTGCCACGGCGTTGCTCATGCTGTGGTGTGGAGGAGCTTTGGCTCTTCCTCTCCCTGCCTGGGAACGTTGCACACACACGGACACGTTGGCAGTGATTTATTACACAACGCTGCTCCGGTGTTCGTGCAACGCCCAAGAAACCTTCCTCCTCCTCCTCCTTCAGTTCTGCTGCCGTGCAGGATGAGCTCCCGAGCTGAGCAGAGGGAGGGCTCTGTGTTCCAGCTTTCCCTGGTGGTGTAGGAAATGCTGAGCCTGTCCCTGTGAACGGCAGCTCCAGGAGCGGTGCCACAGCGCAGGCTCAGAGCCGCTGTCCTCGTGGCTTGGCTGTGGCCGCAGGATATCTCTGAAGGGCAGGATGCCCTTGGGAGGCAGGTGGGGAGAGTTCCTGGCAGCGAGGCGTGGGTGAGCACTGTCCTACTCCTTCCTCCCATCCCCCTCTCTCACCTAAGGAGCGGGACCTATCCAGGAGCAGATTTCTGGAGGAGAGGGGGCTGCAAGGCAGTGGGGAGATGCACCAGCTGCAGTGGGGAGACCTCGGCTCCCTCTTCCCTCACTGGTGCAGCCTGTGGGGTTCCACCTCTGGCCCTGTGACGGTACCGTTCAGTGCTGGGCTACTCTCCCTCTCCATCCCGGAGCAAATTAAAATGGGACTTTAGCAAAGCCTGTGCTAAAGCCTCTAAGCAGGTGCCAGCTCCTGTTAACGAAGAGCAAATCAGTGACATAAGACAAACGGCTGGGATAATCGCAGCGGGTCTGGCTCCCATGGGACGCTGGTAGGTGAAGCTGGTCCTCAACCTGCAGTCAAGGATAGGGCTTTACTGATGCTCCTGCATCCCTGGGGTCAGCTCCTTCTTTCCAACAGCTCCTAGAGGAGACAGGATGGATCCCAGAGTCACCCAGGGGTTCTATGGAGCAAAATGAATCTTTCGCAGGTGCTCGGCCACCAGCAGCAGTGCCAGCCCAGAATGGGGATCCACTGCTGGCTGAGGAGCGGCCTCACAGAGTGCTGCTTGGGGTGAGGGGTAGTGCCAAGCTTGGCTGCTGTCGGTGCTGGTGGGGGCAGACCACCAGGCTGGTGCCCACCTT
Source organism: Tichodroma muraria (assembly GCA_013390105.1). Taxonomy (NCBI): domain Eukaryota; kingdom Metazoa; phylum Chordata; class Aves; order Passeriformes; family Sittidae; genus Tichodroma; species Tichodroma muraria. Next base: position 143,082 of record WAAG01005994.1, read on the forward strand.
CATGCTTAGGGCTCTTCCCAGACTCTCCTTCATGCCTTCCCTGAAAACACAGGGGGTAAATAAATACAGTCTGAAAACGAGGCCAAAACAGTTGTTTGCAGAGCTCTGATGTGTCTGAGAGAATAGCCCATTGCTCTTCCTGGTGTTCCCTGGTGGGGAACTGGGCTCTGGTGCGTCCCCCCCCCAAGGTGCCAGTGTGGGTTCAAGCACAGCACTGCAGGTCAGCAGTGGAGGTGTGAGGAGATCTGACTGTCCCCCCTTGGTCAGCAGCCGTGCTGTGCTGCAGGAACTCGGCTCCGGCTCTCCTTTACCCCCTGCTCTCTGTTCAGTCCACAGTGCCCGCTCCGAACTTTGCCATGCCCGTGACGGTCCCCGTGACCAACCAAAACACACTGCAGTTCAGCAACCCGGGCAGCTCGCTGGTGACCCAGTCCCTGGTGACCTCCTCGCTGACAGACCCCCGGCTCCTGTCGCCGCAGCAGCCGGCGTTGCAGAGGAACACGGTGTCCCCAGGGCTGCCGCAGCGGCCAGCCAGTGCAGGTGAGCCACGCTGCCCCCTTTGCACCCTCACCTCCTCATCCTTCCTGCCTGGCTAGGCTTGCAGCACCGAGCATGGGGCATCTCTGAGGGAGGGGACGCCCCTGCTGCTTCCATCCCCTGTCCTGGGGTCCACATTCCAGCACCTGTGGGTGGCAGGAGCATCCTGGAAGGGTTGTTGCCCCTTGGTGTGTGCTCCTGCCCTCCTGCCAGGCAAAATTGATGCCCTTTGTTTGTGCTTTGGCCCCAAACTGAGGGCAACCTCCCCACCTTACCTAAGTCTCTTTGAGAGCTGGATCCCTGCAGGGATCTGTTTCAGGTTGTGCAGTGCAAGATGAGTCACCCAGCACCATTCCCGGGCTTGGGGGTGGCTGCTGGCATCCTGCTCGCCGGTGGCACTCCGGTGACATGGGCCTGGCTGCCTAAAAAAGGGCTGTTCGGAGTCGGGCCGTGCTGGTTGCAGTTGGCCGTGGGTGATTACTCATGTGGCTCTGCTGACAGATCGGAGGAGCAGTCATTTCCAGCGGGGACTGGCGATGGGTGGCAGAGGACAGGGTGGGGGAGAGGAGTTGTCACCCACGTTCCCCGCAGTGGCAGGGGGGGACAGGGACGACGTGTGACCACAGCCTGACACAGACCCGCAGCTCTCCTGCAGTATGATCATAAATAATAATAATGTGCAGAAAGTCCCTTTCTGCTATTTTGGATGTCACAGATGGTCTGTAAAAGTCACCCGGGCTGCAAATGGCAGAGCTGGTGCCAGTGACCACCCAGACATCTGGGCCCTCAGCTGTGGCCCCTGGGGCTTTGAGAGCTACGGGGAGCTTTGCAAAAGGGATGAATTTGGAGAGAAGGGCTGGGAGGTGTCTCAAGAAGCAGGTTGTGTGGTGGGTCAGGGTGAGCAGGAGGAATGGCCTGGCTGGGATACAGCAGGGACCATGGTTCAGAGACAGCTTGTTTGCTCCCTGCTCTCACCGCTGAGTCTCCAAGGTGCCTTGAAGTACTCAGGTATCAGGATGAGGCCCCAGACCAGCAGGACAGGGGTCATTCTGGTCTTGACTGGTCCCAGGGAGCAGCATCTCACTCCAGGCAGGGTGGCAGAGCCCTCCTTGGGCACAGGCAGCCATAGCTCTGGCTGCAGGGATCTCCTGCCCTCTCGTAGGCCCCTCAGCTGAGAACAGAAGAGGCTTCCTGGTAAAGCAGACCCCTCTGGGGGCTCACCGTTTCCAGCTCACTCACTGCTTGTTTGAGGGGGATCATTTTGTGGTTGTGAGAGCAGAGGTGTTCCAAGTCCGGCCATCTGTGTCTCATTCACTCGCTGCCTGGGACACAGAATAAATCCTGTTTATAGGAGCCAGGGCCTTGCATGTTAGAAAAACTCCTTTTTTTCTCCTAAATTTTTTTTAGCTTTGCACCAGAGCTGGTTGTGCTGTTTCCAAAGCAAATGCACAGCAAGCGCTGGGTGGGTGCCTTGTCAGTGCCTGGTGCTGTTGGCTTGGGGATGGTGTGGGAGAAGGGCAGCCAAGGGGGGTGTACTGGGGGCGGGGTTGGCATCACTCACGCAAGGAGGTGGCAGCATAGACACCAGTGCATGGGGTGCAGGTGGGGTCCCACAGCAAGGCACAGCCACAAAACGCCTCCACCCCTGGCGGAGTCCCTTCTCTGGGACTTAGGAGGCACAGGAACCTCTGGCTTTGTATCCCCATCCCTTGAAGGGAGGGTGCTGCAGTGTCACATTCGCCACATTTAGTGGGTCACTTCACCCTTTCTCAGTCCATACAAGTTTTGGGACCACTGCCATTCCCAATCCTGCCCCCATATGGGGAGCAACTGTGCTTCCCTGCACGGCAGCACCCTCCTCCAACTTTCAGGGGCTCGCTGCAAGCCCAAAGCTGAGAGCCACGGGCTGGATAAAGGTTTGTGTCTCAGGTTTCCCCATCTGGGTTGAGAAGGGCTAGGCAGTGGTTAGAGGTGGGGTTTGGCATCAGAAGCCCCTCATTTGCCAGCCCAGGGCTCCGGGTTGACTGCGGTCGCAGCTCCGGAGCCTCCGCGCCGGCTGTTGGCTGCAATCGCCGCCCGCGGCGTGGTCAGGCAGCCCCGGCTGGGGAATAGGTGGCTTTCAGAAATAACTTCATAACAAGGCAGAAAAAAGATCAAGCCTTCTTCCAGGCGAGGCAAAACGTTCTGGTTTTTGGGAATAAAATGGTTTCGTTTTTCCCGGCCTGGTGGGGAGTGTTGGCGCTTCGCTGCAAGTGTTGGGACCATGGGAGTCTGGATCGCTGTGGTACCCTGGCAGTGTGGGATGGTTTCCATTCGGTGTGAACATTACAGGGGGATTGTGTTTCCCATCATGCTGCTGGGGCTCTCTCTCCCCTGGCAGCACTGGCCCCGTGTCCCCCAAAGGGGGGCTTGGAATAAAATAGCTGCAGTGTTTTCCAAGCTGCCTCCTTTGGAACAGACTCCTGTGCACCTGGCTCCTTCCCAAAGGAAACGGATCTGCCTGGATAATGTTTCCCAACCTGATCACCAGGAATGCTGCTCCTTTTGCCCAGGATTTTCTCCCCAGGAAGGCAGTTCCACTTTTTTACCTCTTCCTTCCTCCACTATGCTCCCTGCCTTCCTGCCCCCCAAAAAGCAGGGATGCTCACCCTGTTTCTGCATTGATGGTGATCCCATCTCTCCATTTGCTTTGCAGGAGCGATGCTCGGGGGAGACCTGAACAACACGAACGGAGCCTGCCCGAGCCCCGTGGGTAAGTAAGGAGCCTTTCAGCCCCTTGCCCCTGGCTCCATGTAACACTCTTGCCCTTGGTTTCCCCAGACGTCCCATAGGATTTTGCTTTGCTGTTGAGCCCTGCTGATCCATAGGGAAGCACTGGGGAAGGTTTTGCTGCTCTTGGCAGTGGGAGGGGTTGGCATGTGGAGCTCCAGGCCAGCGCCTTTGTTGGGGGTGCTGGTTTCAGTGGAGACCCCAGTGGCCAAGGAGTCTCCATCTACCCAGGATCTCAGGGAGAGCTGCAGATCAGGGAGGTGATCCCCGAAGACCAGAATTTGGGTAGCTCTGGGTTTAGCTCCCGGTGCTGCAGGCAATTCTCCACTGTCCTCGGGTGATCAATTAACACCCAGTTCCTCCTCGTGCTTGGGCCCTATAAAGGAACTTTACTGCAAGGAAAAAAAGCTCATTAAGGGCCTTTTCCACTGTGAGAGCCTCAGTGCTAATGAGGCTCAGGCCTCATGGCTCAGCTCCTCAGCTGTAAAATGCGCTAACAATATCTCCATCCCCACATCTGCCTCTGCCGTCTGCGGGCTGAGGATGTTGGGCCACTGCTGGTGTAGGCATGGACCAAAAACCAGCGATGGCCCTGGGTCCTGCTGGGAAGCAGCTGCTGCTATCAGCACTGGGCTCGGCAGTGGTCCCAGGCTTGGCAGGGTAGATGCCATCCATCCCAGGGCAAAGGCAGCCTTGCTCCAGGAGCCTGATTCTTCACCCCTTCTGGGCCTTTTTGCAGTGGATGTCCAGCTGACAGCACGGAGGAAGAGTGTGGAATTCCACATTGCCCCAAATTAAAACCAAACTGGAGCCAGGTCCCACTGGTTTTTGAGTGGGGTTGGTCCAGTTGTGGTTCTGCAGCACCGTGGCCACCCCACCCCATTCCCTGCACTCTGGCTACTGCCAGGAGTAGCCATTTCCCTGTGCTGGGCAGCAGCCGCGCCAGTGCCAGAGGGATTTCTTCGCAGAGCAAAACCTTCCAGGGTGGATTGTGGGGCAGTGTCTCCCTGGGTTCTTACAGCACCCAGCACGGAGCTTTGCTGATCCTTGAGGGCAGAGGGAAGGGGCCATCGTGCCACGGCCCCCAGGCACCTCTGCGGCCCCGTTCCCCTGCAGCCGCCCCCGTGTCAGCTGTCGGGAGCAGCCATGGCGGGTGCAGAGCTTGGCAGGGCCCGTGAATGTCAGCATTGACGTCACCGAAGCATTCCCTGCGTTCCTGCTGCCACTGCAGGAAATGGGTGTGAGGAGCAGGGACAGCCCGGCTGTGACCAGCCCCGGACCCCTGCTGTCCCCAGCCCCCCGCCCTCCCCGGGGCTCCCCTCGTGGCTGCGGGAGGGGACTGTGGCTCTGGCACTGCGCTTGCAGTTTTCAAATACCTGGTACATCTCTTCCTCCTCCTCCTCCTCGTCCTCCTCCTCCTTTTCCTCCCTTGCAGTCTCTGCAGCACTGAGTGATCACCTGCTGCCTCTGAGTCATCAGCTGCGGGTGCCTCTGGCCGGATCCTGCAGCGATGTCGCTGTATCCCTGCATCCTGCCCACGCTCCATGGCGTGTGCCACCCTCAGGATGCAGCACCTGGTCCACCCCGCCTGGCCTGTGGGGGGATGCTGAGCCCTGACTGTCCCCGCTCAAATTCACACCAGGGTGGTGCAAAGGCAGGCCAGAGTGCTCCTCTTTTAGACTTTTTTTGGTGGGGGCCCTTGGTTGGGAAGTCCTGGTGGGAGTGTAGCCCTTCTCTCTCTGGCTCACAGGGCTGGCCGGATCCATGCTGGGTGGACATGGCAATGACAGCAGCAATGACAGCCCAAGGCCACCCATCTTTGGGGGTGAGTGGCAGCACTGGAACCCAAACCGGCTCCTCTCCAGCACAGGGAGCCACCCCAATCCACAGCCCAGGTGATGCACAGATAACGTGGTGTGCCTCGAACAGGGAATCACCATGAGAGCCCTGTGCGCATCCATGCCGGTGGTGCCTTGGGAAGGAGAATATCAGAGGGTTTAACATTTCTTTTGGCTTTTCCACAGCCACCAGCGCTGTGGGTGGCCAAGGTCACCTGAGGAATTTCTGCACGTTCGTTGTTAATAAATGTGGAAGTCAGTGGCCTTGTGAGCAGGATTCCAGCAGCTCACAGTGCACGAAGGTGCCAGGGCCTGATGCACCAGGCACGTGCCTTAAGGCACGGCTGCTCATGGTGGTTTGGGACTGGGAGGACACCTTGCTGGGGACAGGAAGGCTGGTCCTCTCCTTCCATCAGGGACACGGATGCCACAGTTGCCAGCCTGCAGCAGCCCGGCCACGATGGCTGTCCCTGATGGTGGCTCCCAGGCACCCACTGGGGCAGCCTCCCGTCCCCGGTGCCATCCGTGGGATCAGAGCTGCGGCTCCAGGGAGCATGGCCACCCCCTGTGCCTGGTTCAGCCCAGCCCCGCTGTGTCCAGCCCGGGACAGCTCTAGGGAGGCAGCGGCTGGCGCTCGGCCCCCACACGCTGCGGCTGCGGCGTCACTGCCACCAGCCGCCTGCTGAAATGCAGATGCAGCGCAATGGTGGATGTGATTAATAATGCAATCAGCGACCTATTTTTCCCGGTCTAACGTGCAATGAATATGAGGGCTGAATCCTGGTGATTGCTGAACGCCTTTCTATCTTTGGGGCCTATTCATGAAAAAAAACCAACCCTCATCAGAACAGTAATCTGATCCAATTTATTCCTTTCCTGATGTTCATCAAATCTTTTCCTTTTTATTTTTTTTTTTCTTCCTTTCCTTTCTTCTTTTTTTTCCCCTCTCCTTGCACATAAAATCCTTAAGTGGGGCAGCAGGAGGAGGAGAAGGAGGGAACCTTAGATCTTCAAAGGGGCAGTGGGAGCAGTGAACTGAGTCCTCACTCTGCCACAGCCCCTTTTTGCTGCCCCAGTACCATAAAGAGACCTTCAAAGTGAATGTGCCAGTAATTACCCATCTTGGCAGGGCTGCGGTGCCCGGCCAAAGCACGGAGAGAGCCTGACTGCAGATCAGGCTCTGAGATTTGCTGGGTGTTACTGCAGGAACAAGGGGGAGTCCCTGCAGGTTGAGGAGCTGCCCTGAGCGCTGTGGGCTTGGGGCTGTCTGTCTGTCCTGGCTTCACCCTGCAGGGTGAGCCTGCTGGGGTGCAGGAGGGTTTTGGGGAGCCTGGGGGGATGTGGTGCTGCTCTCCCACAAGGAGGAGCACTCACGGAGCCCCACTGCGGCACCACTCACCATGCATATGTTTACCACAGCTGTGCATTCCCCACGGCCATGTATTCATCACCATGCATTCACCACTGCCCTGTGTTCGGCATCACCATGTGTTCACCACTGTGCATCCACCACTGCCGTGCATCCAGCCGTCGCCATGCCTTCACCTCCTTCCTCTCTGTCACCCGTGTTCCTGCAGGAAATGGCTACGTGAGCGCCAGAGCCTCTCCAGGTCTCCTTCCCGTGTCCAATGGCAGCAGCCTGGGCAAGATCATCCCGGCCAAGTCCCCGCCGCCGCCCTCGCACGGCGCTCAGCTCACCGCCAACAGCCGCAAGCCGGACCTGCGCGTGATCACCTCGCAGAGCGGGAAGGGGCTGATGCATCATCTGGTGAGTGCCCGCAGCTCCCTGGGACACCAGGTGGGCTGGGCGTGGGTCCCTTGCCAGCGGACAGGCTGCGGGGTAATTTGGTGCTGTAGTGGTGGGAGCTGGCTGGGGCCATGCTGGAGGGGAGACACAAGAAGGAAGGCTTGGATTCCTGCCTGCACCGTCCTGGATGGTGCAAGCCCTGCGCCGGGCACCGCTCTAACCTGTACGTGCCCGTGGAGGCGAGGGTGTGGTGCCAGCGGGTGCAGTCACGGCGGGGGTAGGGTGCTTGAGTTAATGGTGCCTCTTGGTTCTCTCCCTGTTCTCCCACGGACAGACCGAGGACCACTTGGCTCTGGTGAGTTCCCTGCTGAGCGCGCATGGCGGTGTGGTGGGACATGGGCTGCTTGTCCCCTCGGTCCTGCCCTGGCTTGGCGAGGCATGGGGCACACAGAGGGGGTGGACTCTTGCTCCCTGTGTTGGGAATGCGGTGGCATGTGGGCACCGGTGTTACATCCAATCCTGCTGCAGAAAATAAATCCCAAGAAAAACACGATTTTAGGAAAACCAGATTCCCTGTGGAAAAGAAGGAGCTGACATGAGCTGCAAAGCGCCTCTTTCTCCACCAAGGCCAAAATTGCTGTGTTGGTCCCCCTGGGGAGGTCATCCAGGGTCCCTTTGGGGACTGTGGAGCTGGGCTGGGCCACTGCCACTGCCCTGGACCTGCCCATGAGGCTTCGCTGGAGCCAGCACAGCTACAGCACAGGAAGACCTGTACCAATGCCAGCACATGAGAAACGGGGAGTAAATCAGGCTCTTCCCAAATTAAAGATATTATTTAAAGCCTGTGTAAATCCACTGGCTGGCTAGTGCACTCCCTAAACCTCCCTTGTGCATGGGGCAGTTTTCCATGTTATTTTTATGGCTTTTTTTCCTCTCCCTGCCAGCAAAGTGAATGCCACCTTGTTTGTGGCAAGGATTCACTCTGCTCCATTGCTATTCTGGTGCAGGGCAGATGGGTGACAGGTCAGCACAGCAAGGGGAGGGCAAGAGCTGCTGCGGGATGCAGGTCACGCAGCCAGGGAAAAGCTCTCCAAAAACACAGGAGAAAGCCAATCCCTCTGGCAGCCTGCAGGGAGACACTCTTGGCCAGGGCAAGGATGGGCCAGAGCTTTGGCACACATGAATTCTGCTGCTCTTCATGTCCCCAAACCCTTCTTGCTTAGTGGTCCCCTTCTAGCATCTCTGTGCCTCAGTTTCCCCATGTGTGGAGGGAGACCAGTCACTCCCCACCTCCCCATCTTCTCATTTCTGATCCCACTGCCCGGGGCATTCCCTAGCTACACACTGAAGCAGCAATAAGTAAAAATCCACTGGGATAGCATTTGCAGTTTTAATTGTTGGTCTGAATTAACCTGGTGGGTTTTTGCCCGAAGTGAAAAACATCCTCGCCCCAGCCAAGGTGGCAGCAGGGAGGTGGAGGGTGATGGAATGTGGGCAGGGTGGGACAGGGACCTTGGCACTGCTGGATCAGGAAGGGACTGCTGAGTGTTGTCCTTGCAGATCCCTCCCGCCTGGTGCAGATGCCCCTCTGCTCCGCTAACCTTCTCCCCAGATTTGCTCCCTCCATATTGCTCAACCTACACTCCAGATCCTCTCTCCAAATGGCAGCTCCCACCTCTTTCCAGGCAGCTGCAAGATGAGTCAGAGGCCCCTCTGCTGCATCGCCACTGCCCGCAGCCCCAGCCCTGCCACCCTCGGTGCTGCTCCTGCAGCTCTGAGCATGCTCTCCTCCCTTAGAGGGTTCTGAGAGGCATCCTCCCATTTCTCTCCACACTCCTAACATGCCAGGGGCATCAGGGTCCATTCACCGTTCCCTGGGAGCATGCTGCATGGTGTGTTACCAACTGGAATGGCAACAGGGAGCATTGTCTGTGGGCACGGGGTTTAGTGGCACGACGTGGGGGGCAGCTTGCACACCTCCTCCCTGCATGGATTGTGGTGAAAACCGGGGTGCTTCCCCCAGCACAGCTGGGGCTGACCTCCCCACACTCACCTTCTGGTCTCAAGGAGGTTCCTGGGGCTGACACATCCTGTGGCATGGCCACTTGTCCCTGTGCCTGTGCTCTCCCAGGAAAGCTGCAGAGCCCTGGAGAGAGGGGCAGAAGGGATGGGGCTGTGGGGGCTGCATCCCACTGCGCTGGCTCAGGGTCTTGTGCAGGCAGTACAGGGACAGGGCTGCGTCTTGCCTTCTGTGAAGACATTTCTTGCCGTGTCCTTAACCCACAGCAGTGGGCATGGCCAAGGGTGACTGCCAGCAGGATGTGTGCCAGGAAAACCCGCTCCTATAGCTCCCCCCAGCTTTAGCAATTAGAGCTCTGGTAATCGCCTTCCCGGGCCACAGGAGAGACCTGCGGGCTGGGCAGTGTGTGGGCGCAGGGTGAGCAAATCCTGCACAGCCAGGTGCTGTTACCCTCTGGAGGTGGCCAGGACAGGGTTTTAGCCTCCAGTCTTGTCCCAGGAGAGTCTCCCTGGCCATGGGGAAGCATTGCAGAGTCTGTGCCCAGCCCTGCAAGGCCCTGGGAGCCCTCAGTTCCACAGGAAGGCTGCTCGCTGTGTCGCAGCCAGCCTCGTGCCAGGCGTGATTTAAGCTGGGCACTGCCCCAGTCTTCACAGGATGACGTGTGCTGGGGTGCTTCGGATTAGAGTCAAGCCTCTTGAGTCTGATTTATATCAGATCAGCAGAGACAGCCCAGATTATCTGCCTTGTAAACAGGGCTGAATCTGACCTATAGATCCACCCACGTAACTGCCTGGAAAACATGGGGAGAGGTTGGTGTGCACTGGTCCAAAGGCAGAATTTTTCCACAGTGGACCTGCTAATACCTGAGTCACCAAAACCTTGTGAGGGCACCAAGCTGGCAGGTTGCTGAGCACTGGACTTTGAGTTTAGGGATGCCAGAGTCCCTTAAAAATCCTGAGGCCAGTGCTTAGCATCCTCAGCTTCCTTTGAGGCAGGGGCTTGTTCTTGGCCATCAGAGCTGCAGAGAGATGTCTGCCCTGTGCTGCCTTGGCCAGTCTTGGTTTGCTTTGGTCCCTTTGTCACTCCATGAAAGCTCAGCAAGCCTCACATGCAACCTCTGGAAAGCAGTGAGGAATTGTCTGAGGCATCCTGCTGATATTCCCCCTCCATGCACACAGGGGCATGGCTGATGCTGGTGGGTGAAGCCCAGCCCTGGGGAGGAAGGGGACTCAAGGCCATGGCCTGCAGATGAGTGTCGCAAGGTCCAGAGTATCAGTAGCTGGTGTGGTTTGTACTTTGCTTTTTTGCAGTGTGGAATGAGCAGAGGATCAATCCTGCTTGTCCCACGATCTCCATGCTCAGCCCCAGTGCATGCCCAGAGGGTTTGTGGGGGCCACAACTCACAGAAATGACCGAGTCCAACCATCTGGGCTTTAACTCCCTCCCTGTTTGCTCCCACAGCAAAACACACAGCGGTTGGGTGTCTCTCAAGCAACTCACTCTCTGACCACACCAGTTGTTTCCGTGGCGACTCCAAGTTTGCTGACGCAGGGGCTGCCCTTCTCGGCCATGCCCACAGCGTACAACACAGGTAAGATATGGCCAGGGCAGAGCTCTAGCACAGGTAAGACATGGCCAGGGCAGAGCTCTAACACAGATAAGACATGGCCAGGGCAGAGCTCTAGCACGGGTAAGACGTGGCCAGGGCAGAGCTGAGCACAGGTAAGACATGGCCAGGGCAGAGCTGAGCACAGGGAAGAAGTGGCCAGGGCAGAGTTCTAGCACAGGGAAGAAGTGGCCAGGGCAGAGCTGTAGCACAGGTAAGACGTGGCCAGGGCAGAGTTCTAGCACAGGGAAGAAGTGGCCAGGGCAGAGCTCTAGCACAGGTAAGAAGTGGCCAGGGCAGAGCTCTAGCACAGGTAAGACGTGGCCAGGGCAGAGCTCTAGCACAGGTAAGACATGGCCAGGGCAGAGCTCTAGCACAGGTAAGAAGTGGCCAGGGCAGAGCTGTAGCACAGGTAAGACATGGCCAGGGCAGAGCTCTCAGGTGGGTCAGTTAACAGGAGAGGGAAATGTGCTGCTGCAGGCACCTACCTGGTGCTCCCTGAGCAGCTGCAGTGATGCTTGTGGAACTTGCCACTGCAAAACGTGATTGAGTCCAAGGTTCCACAGGATTAAAATCAAGGGGAAACTCATTATAAAGTGGTGAGAACTCATTGTCATAGCCAGAAGGGCTGTGAGGGCTGATGTAGCCCATTGCACTGTGCAAGTGGTTGCTAATTACAGCTACACCCATCCCCGGGCTCTCAGAGCTCAGGGGATGTCGTAACGACAAGCATAGGCCCCCTCAAAAGTTTAGGAAGAATGCAAACCAGCCTGCTCAGAGGCACATCTGATTTGGGCTGGTGGGTTGAAATCAGCCTGAGGCGACAGTGGCAGTGCACTTGCCCAAGCAGAAGGGTTGTTCATCTGCCACCTGTCAGACCTCCACCAAGACTTTAAGGACCTGCTGGCTGCCTGTGTAACTTGTTCTGGCTCAGAGAAAAGTTTGCAAAAATGTAAAAAGCTGCTTGTCTGGAAGAACCCAGAACTGGCATGTTGGGAACTCCCTGTCCTAATTAGTAGGTGTAGCCCCAAAGATGCCGGTTGTGCGTGATGAGGCTCCTCTCCCTGCGTGATCATGAGGTTTACCAGCCAGGCTGGGCACAGCCAGAGTCCCCAAAATAGGTTTTAATTGAGCCCTGTGCCGCTGCTCAGGGCGCAGGGGCCTGAATTTTGTCTCTCTGTAGTTATTTTTTCTCACAGCTGACCACGGGTAAAGCCGTGTTCCTGCCCAAGTGCCAGTGGCGTCTGTGCTGTGGTGTTTGCTCTGGGGGTGAGCATGGGGGGCACCCCTGTAGGGTGCAAACCCTGAACCTGGCAGTCCTACCAGAGCTGTCCTGTTAATTGGACAGGAGTTGTCTTGATTTGTGAAGGGTCTGGAGCATAAGGAGCTGAGAGGGTTCAGCCTGGAGAAAAGGAGACTCGGGGGCACTTTCTCACTCTCCACAACTCCCTGACAGGAGGGGGCAGCCAGGTGGGGGTCAGGCTCTGCTCCCAGGTAAGGAAGGGCAGGACAAGAGGAAATGGCCCCAGGTTGTGCCAGGGGAGGTTTAGATGGGATATTAGGGAAAATTTCTATGTGAAGAAGGTGCTCAGGCTATTGGAACAGACTGTCCCGGGCAGTGGCAGTGTCACCATGCCTGGAGGGATCTAACAGACAGGCTGTGACACCTGGGGACATGGGTTAGTGGTGGCCTTGGCAGTGCTGGGGGAACAGTTGGACTCAGTGAAATTGGACAGCCTTTCCAACCTAAAAAATTCTGTGATTCTGTGATGCTGCAGAGGTGATCATTGTGTAGTGGTGGAGGGGTGCAGATGCCCTGAGCAAACTCCCAGCCTGGAACATTGCCACTTGTTCTGCCCAGGACTCCCCTGTAAATTGGGTGGATATTGCCTGGATTTCAGGCTGGTGCGGTTGTGCTGAGCTGCCCTCTGGCCAGTTATGTGCCTTTTCCTGTGCTGGATTCAGTCAAACCTGACCATTCCTGTCATCCAGGGCAGCTCCAGCTCAAGGCCTGGTGGGGGCTGCACGGTCAGCCACGGTCACCAGTGAGTGTCAGGAGCTCCCAAACCAGAACAGCCAGTGCAGGGGGTGGAGGATGGTGTGGAGCAGGGAACTCGCTGCCAGGGTATTGGGTGGGGTGTGCTGGGGACCCATGAGTGGCATTGGCAGCAGTTCAGCATCAGCACAGCCACCTCTGTGTGTGCTGCTGGGGTGGGGACAGCTGAAACCACAAGGCACCCAAAATTAGAGAGAGAAAGGGGGAGGAGAGGGTGTGAGGAGGGTTTGATGGGTGTCTGTGTCAGGCTGACATGGCCGACCAAGGTTTGACCGTCTCCTGAAGGAGCAACACTATTGTCCTTGGTTTTCTCTGCCAGCTTTCACACCCTTTGTAAAATTCCCACTTGGTATGAGGTGCCTCACTGGGATTTTCCATGCTCCCGAGGTTCTGCATGGGAAAGGCATTGCCCTGCAAGTGGGAGGGTACCGGGGCATGGGATGCCCGTGGAGGGGGTGGGAACAGTGGCTGCCGTGGGGGAGGG
>WAAG01005996.1:32504-52879 GCA_013390105.1 Tichodroma muraria
GGGCGCGTCCGCCGCCTCCGGCCGCGAATGGGCGGGCGGAACCATCCGCGTCAGCGAAAGGGGAGCTCGGCGCGGTCGGCACTCCCCCAGTAGGGAATGGGCCAGCCCGTGTGCTCGTTGTGAGCTGACGGGAAGGGGCGGTACCATCCACGCGGGACGGGGGTTTTGTGGGACGGGAGGTCACGCGCCTGTGCCACCAGCATCCTTCCATCGAGGGACATATATAGCCACATATATTTTTATAGAATATATCCTTCTTTCCCTTAGGTTGTGTCTTGTTGTGTTCCTGGTGTCCTTGTCCCAGAGACCGGGACTGGGGGGTCCCTTTGTCCTGACAAGGTGAGTTTTCGTTGGGATGTGATTATGAAAACTGAAGTTCTGGAGCCTTTTAGGACTTCCTTGGCAGTCCGTGAGCTCTTTCCTTAAAATTAGGCTGTGCTGGAAATGGGTTCTGCAGATAACTTCCATATTTCCCAGATAAATACACTGTGAACAGGAGAACCTATGAAAATGTAGGCTAAAAAGAAAATAACAGTAACAGTAGTAGTAGTAGTAGTAATAATAATAATAATAATAATAGTAGTAGTAGTAGTAAGTTCCATTAAAATTGATGAAGCTCCTTTAGGAGTTCTGTTTTCAGCTGTCTGTCATTAACATTTAAATTTGGCTTTCGTATCAACAGACATGCAGTAAAAGAAGCGTTTTTATTTATTTTCTTACTGCAGAGAACAAGCAGGAATAATCAATATTGTGGAATATCAAAGTTTCTTGTTGTGTGTGTGATGTACCTGAGACACCAGGCTCACATGAGCATCTATAAAACGCTCTGCAAAGATAAAACTGTCAGAAATTTATTAGGGCAGGTCCCAGTCATGGTGTTGACTACTCTGTGTGCTTCTTTAAAGTACAAACATGCTACATGCTGTTTGTAACCAAACCAGCTGAACACAAAATTGTGGTTACTTGTAGGATTGGCAGATCCCGGAGTGGTTTGGGTAGAAGGGACCTTAAAGCCCATCCAGTGCCACTCCCTGCCATGGGCAGGGACCCCTCCCACTATCCCAGGCTGCTTCAAGCCCTGTCCAGCCTGGCCTTGGACACTCCAGGGATCCAGGGGCAGCCACAGCTGCTCTGGGCACCCTGGGCCAGAGCCTGCCCACCCTCCCAGCCAGCAATTCCTTCCCAATATTCCATCTGTCCCTGCCCTCTGGCAGTGGGAAGCCATTTCCTGTGTCCTGTGTCTCCATGCTTGGAAATTGTCTTTCTTTGCCTTTCCTGTCAGCTCCCTCAGGTACTGGAAAGCCAAAATCAGATCACCCAAAGCTTCTCTTCTACAATCCCAGCTCTCTCAGCCTTTTCAGATGGTTGTTGTCTAATGAACAGGAGAAAATCTTGCTGTATTGGACATTTTCTGAGAAACATCTCCTCAGACTTGTTCATGGAGCAAAATGCAGGGCTTGCAGCACAGGAGGGGAAGTGTTTGTTTCTGGAGACAAATCTTTAGCCAGGTGACTGAAACATTCCCTCTCTGTTCCTTGCCTGCTGCCTTTACCTTCACATTTTGGCTTTTATTTTGGATGGAGTCCATGGAACCAAAAAAACTGCCTGGCTGTTCCTTTTGCAAGAGTATGGAGTGACCCTTTGAGGTGCTGGATATGCATGAGCCCTCAGAGCCTCCTGGCTAAAAATCTGCAAAGTCCTGACTCTCACCACCGAGCAGCCTCTGAGTGGCTGTGTTGTGGGCTACATGATCCTAGGTCTCCCTTACAAAAATAAAATCAGCAATATCCAGTTCCCCAGAGCATTCTGAGCTTTACAACCAGAGCACTGTATCTTTATTTTCACTGTTGGTGTCGGTGGGACTTGCTGAAACATTCTTGCTGAGGCCTTGAGCCAGCAATCCCAGACCTAATAACCCTCTTCCCAGCACCCTTGAGTCGTTCAGACAACTTATTTTTATTTTGTTTTGGTACACTTAAGGAACAAACAGCACCCGATTTCCGCAGAGTCTTTGGGAAGAAAAATGACACCACATCAATTATGTTTTTTTTTTGGTTTTTTTTTTTCTTAAATCCTGCCTTTTATCCCCCAATCCAGAGGGGCCCGTTTCGTACTGTGAGTGGTGTTTTGAGCAGTGGGGTGCCTG
The DNA here is from genome assembly GCA_013390105.1 of Tichodroma muraria. NCBI lineage: Eukaryota > Metazoa > Chordata > Aves > Passeriformes > Sittidae > Tichodroma > Tichodroma muraria. The sequence goes on from WAAG01005996.1 coordinate 34,651, forward strand.
TGGAGCCCCTGGGTGCTGTCCCTGCCTGAGACGAACCTCTTGGCTTTATGTTGTTCTTCTTCTCAGGGTCAGGATTAAAAGCATGAGAGGCAGAATTCTTGTTTGGACTTGGATGTTTATTCTTTCTTATCTCAGTTACAGCCTCACTGACGGTGGGTACTGCTGTACAGTAAGTTAACAGAGTAGAAATGGCCCGCAGAGTTCTGTCTTCAAGGTCTTTTTAAGCCTAAATGACTCAATTATGAGATGCCAACTAATTTATTTTAACTTTTAACCCAATAACTAACCAGCCGTGTTCCGCACTGCAGCTTTTTTCGACCAATCACACAAAATCACCTGAACTTGTGAAGAAGAAGGAGGAGAAGGACTAACCTACGCCCTGAAACCTCCATCTTGTTACATATATATAACTGTATCCCAACACCTTAAATTCTAAATCTCTCACTCTGTGATAATAACACGCTCCTATCCAACTGCACACTCACAATCTCAGTGGCCGTCACTCCGTTTTGGAAGCCTTTCCCAGGGCCTCAGGTCAATCGCAGTGTGTCTTTGTGGGTCGTTTTCTGTCAGCCCAGAAGGCCTGAAATCCCGTGTGTCCAGGGTCCCGACACCTGCCGTGTGCCCAGCAGCCCCAGGCCCCCTCCGCCTGCCCCCGGGCGCGATGTCGGCGCGGCGCGCGCTGAAGGCCGTGCTGGTGGATCTCAATGGCACCCTCCACGTCGAGGACTCGGCCGTGCCGGGCGCCCAGGAGGCCCTCAGAAGGCAAGTTTCCCCTCCTCTCTAGGTTTCCCCTGGGAGGTTGTGCCGGCGCTTGTTTGCACGGAGGGGTGGGCGAGTGGAGCGAGCACGCGGCCAGATCCTTTGCCCGGCATTAATTCCAGGGGAGCTCGGCGGAGGGTGGAGGTACTGGTGTCACCTGAGCCTCTGCTGCTTTCCTCAGTGGCTCTTCTGTGTTGTCTAAGCCTTTTCTAGACGTAAAACCCCCAAGGTTTTCATCAAATCAAGGTGTCTCCACTGATTCACATGTGAGACAGCCACAGCCGAAGCTGAGTTTGGGTGAATTACCCCAAAATCAGTTCAGCTGAGCTGTTCCTCAGGGCTTCCTTTAGCTACAGGAACCTGATCGTCTGTCAATCTTTTAGATCTGTGCTGAGATAAAGTGGGTTAACAGAAAAGCTTGGTCTAGGGAGCAAGGCAACCTCTGCAGGGTTCTCGTTTCATTCAGACAAGGCTTTTCTCAGTTATTACTGTTTTTAAAGTTTCCTTGTGCTAGGTAGACAACATCTTTTTTTTTTCTTTCATAGAAGTTTCAACACGTTAATAAACAGACAGTTAACACTTTCTCTTGTGGTGAAAGGGTGCCTAAAGACACTGCGACACAGCAAAATTCTTTATTCCAAGCAAGTCAGTGGTGAAATAGGATATACAATCCCAGGAATATTTGTGGTGTTTTCCTGGAGAAGACATCTTGCAATGGACGAGGAAAAATCCCAGAGTTATAGGTCATATTACGGTGAATGAAGTAAAAATTACTTTAGGATTCTGGGGCACTAAAAGTTAATCAGGATATAGGAGCAGAACTGAAGTTTCTACTGGAGCTGAATGGGCTGCTAAGGGTTTTATACAGCTGGACTGTTGCTCAGAGGAAAAGGTGACAGAGGGATTAGGAAGTTGCATATCCCACAGGTAATGCTGTGGAAATGATTATGTCCTCAAGATGTAAAATTGCAAGGAAGTAAAAACTGCTGAAACACAGTGTGCTCACTGAAAATCTCACTAATTGCCCTTTCACTCACTGCACTGTGTTTCCTGCTGCAGGGAGAACTTGTGCCAGGTGAGAGTCAATGTTCTTGAAAATCCTTGTAATAGATATGTGTTGTCACAGGTATGGAGAGAAGGTGTCAGAGAACAGCCAGGTCTTTTGGCTCAGAGGTTTGAAAAAAATTATTATCCCACACTCTTTTCTGCCAGTCCATGTCCCTGTCCTTCCCAAAGAGAGGCTGGAAGGAATGGCATGCAGCTTGCTTAGGGAACAAATGGAGAGATGCCTCTTTTAGGGTTTCTACGTTCATAGTTCCCTATTGAGGTCCAGAGGGGAAAAATCATATTAATTTTTATTTTATTATCAACCAGTGGACTTTTTTTACCAGCTCATACCTGTGAAGGGTCAGTGTAAAACAAGGGATAAACAGGAGAAGGAGGTGGCAGGTGCAAGCAAGTCTCCAACTTTATTCTGATGTTCTCCACACAGTCCTGATGCCTGTGTTTGTTCCTATAGCAACAGAGAAAGTGATGGTGGGGGAGTAATTAAAGGGAATGCTGTTGAAACTGTCATTTAAAATTATTTGATTGTTTGGTAGCATTTACTGTCAGCACAGGGCAATAATGTGGTTTTATGTGATACTGGTGTTCCTCAGGAAAGGGGGAAATGGCTGCAGAAGCTGACATAAAACCACCACCAAGGTAACACAGGCTCCTGGAGCACCCTGAACGATCCACAGCTGCTGGGAGATTCACCCAGCAGTGCAGTTCACTATATTAACTCAGCAACAAGCTTCTTTTGTTTGCTTATTTTGATCAAGAAGCAGGACTGGCTCATTTATCGTGTAGTTTGAATAAGGCTTTTCAAATTTGTTTTCATAGATGTGCTGGCTGCTGCTGTGAAGAGGGAGTGGAATCGCTGCTTTCCTCAGGAATTTTTGTGGCAGATGAGGGAGAGGAGGGGAGGATGACTTGTCTTGGTCTGGGAGGCATCATTCCTGCTGTCTGTCCCACACCACAGAAGTTCTTGTGTGGCGCCAGTCTTCTGTGTGTTCTTTTAGCCTGCAGCCTTTGGGCCTGGTTTTAGCCCCAGAGAGGTGCACAGATGTGAGAACAGGAGGAGCCTGTGTCCAGTTTCCCCCTCTGCCCCCTCCAGGCTGCGCAGTGCCCCGGTGACCGTCCGGTTTGTGACCAACACCACCAAGGAGAGCAAGAGGGACCTGCTGGAGAGGCTGACGGGGCTGGGCTTCGACATCGCGGAACACGAGATCTTCACCTCCCTGACAGCTGCCAGGAACCTCCTGGAGCAGCAGCAGGTGCGGCCCCTGCTCCTGGTGGACGATAAGGCCCTGCCTGATTTCACAGGTGAGGTGCTCAGGGAACAGCTAATTGATGAACAGCAGTTAATGAGCAGCTAAGGAAACGCTGTGCTTTCGATCATCTGTAGACCGCCAGCTATGGTGGAGCCTGAAATGTGGAATTTTGCAGGGTCATAAAGGTCCTTTCTTCATTTTAAATCAAACATCAAACAGCCTGAACTTGTGCCTTCTCGAGGAGCAGTGGAAATGGCAGCCAAGGCCTTCAAATAGTCAGGAATTCAGGTAAAACTCAACACTTCCCATGCATTTCCAGTGTAAAATACAAAGTAATAGTTATCACCAGGTCATTGGTGCTTTACTGCACCTATCAGTGCTGATTTTTTTTTTTTTATAGCAAAAATGTGTCAATTTGTGCAATACCTGACTTCCAACAGAGGTTTTACTCATAAAGAGCTGAAAAACCAGTGTGTAGGCACACACAGCAGGCTGTTTCTCTGCTAATAGATTATTATTAAATGTAAAATCTCCAGGCACTTACTGCTTATCTTATATTGAACATTTAGGTTTCACCTCACATACTTGGATACCTTCACTGGTGAGAGAAGGTTCATCACCCTGACTCCTCTAAACTGTGATCCCTTAAAGACTTGGTTAAAACCTGCTTTGCTTTCAGGTGCTCCCATTTCCCTCCCTCACCAGTAAGGCGAGCAGAAAATGATGTGTTTTCACTTGGACATCAAGAGTAGCAAAGATACCCACATTTTTAACATACTCAGAGTTGAAAACTGTATACTGTACACTCAAAATTTTTTATTTAAAGTCAAAGCAGCAGAAGTATGGATGGCTTGCCCTGCCCTTGCCTTACAAACTGATATCTTTTGGCTGTGTAATTTAAGTAGGTTCTAATCTTGCCAGGATCTAGGAATTTCCTGTTAAATTTTGGTGCCATAGTCTGTTCAGAAATCTTCAGAGAGGTCAATGTTGAGGAGAAAAGCCTCTGTGAGAGCAGTGAAACATGATAATCTGTTCTACCTAACATCACATCCAGAGAAATGTGCCCCCAGCAATATCCTGTATTTGTGCCCCCAGGAAGGCTTTCCTGGGTGAGAAACAGGAGACACAGCAGCTCTTTCACTGGCAGCATTTAAATCAGCTCAGTCTCCATGGTTTTGGGATCTTTCCATCAGTTTTCAGGAGCTGATGCTAATTTTGCAAAAGATGGCACAGACTGAGGTATCATGGGGGCACGTTGGTGCGTGGTCTGTATTGCTTGGGTCTGGAGTGGGTTGTTTGGTTTGTTTTTGCTATAAGGGCTTTGGCTCACATTTCCTCAGTGCTGCTCTTGGAACATTTAAGTACAGTGGAGAGTGCTTTAAATTCCTGTTAATTGCTACTATTAAGCTGTTCTTGGCTAATCTCCCTATTAAAGTTGGTCATAGGCGGATGAAAGAATCCTTTCCTGGTTTGAGGACTCAGATGCTTCTGGGTTGTGTCACCTCTGAGTGGATGTTTTGCTGGCTGAGCCACCTGAGGGACGTGCAGCAGGAGACCTCAGCCAGCAGAGCCAGCCAGGAGCTCTGGTTGTCCTGGTAAAGGTGCATAGGGTGTGTTTGAAGGTGGAACAAAATCCTCAGCGAGTGCAGGATGCAGCTGATAACATGCCATTAGTAAAACCCTCCTGCTGGTGCTGCTCTGCTTCCACTGCTGGTTCTGTCCAGTAGGGGTGGGGCTGCAGTGGAGCTGTTCCCAAGGGCACTAACCCACGTTGAAAAAAGACCTTCCAGAAAAGCCCAAATTAATCTAGGGTGAGAGCTTCTGGGCCATGCTGCAGTACCATCATTATTGTCAGAATCAGACTGATGGGTGAGCAACAGTCAGTGGGGTTTCCTGTGACTAGAAGGAATAGAAAAACTGGATGGGATTCACTTGAATTCCTGCTTTACTGTCTTACAAAGCACATAAATATATGTAAGAGGGATTCTCAGATGGCAAGTAGTCATTCTGTTAAAAGAGGGATTTTTGTGTCCTGCTGCATTTCAGTGGGAGTGGTGGCAGAATCATCCCACAGCTGCTCTTAAGACTGTCCAGCTCCTGGAGGATGAAACAGTCTGGATAGACCAGCACCTTTTCCACAGATGCTTTCTTCATCTATAAAAGACATAAAAGCAGTCACTGTGATACGATTGTGTCAGAAAATGCTTGTTTTTGCCTTAAAGTGACTAAATGCACTTTGCTGACTGTGGGCTGCTAAGTGTGAATTAAATCCTGCCCGCTCAGAGTCTCGTTCTGATTTCCCAGGGATTGGCACGGATAACCCCAATGCAGTGGTGGTGGGACTGGCTCCTGAGCACTTCCACTACGAGATGATGAACAGAGCCTTTCGGTAAGGCAGCCCCTGGCAGGGGGTGGAGTGGGGCCTGTCTTGTGCTGGGCTGTCTTCTCTTTCTGGGAAGGAAAGGGTGGTAGAAATATCACACATTTTGCAGCGTGTGAGGGAGCCACTAATCTTGGTGGATTTGGGTTCTTCACCAGGAACTTCAGGCAGACCAGACCTCATTTTTGCAGCTTTTCAACCTAAATAAACTGCAGAAGTACAGTCACAGTTGTCACTGAGGGGAAAAGTTAGCAATTCATCAAGGGAAAATACACAAAAACAGGGATATGGGGAAGCATTCACAGAATTATTTGGGTTGGGAAGGACCTCCAAGCCCATTGAGCAACCTGTGACCAATCCTCACCTTGTCCCCAGCCCAGAACACTGAGTGACATGTCCAGGCCTTCCTTGGACACTTCCAGGGATGGGGACTCCAACACTTCCCTGGGCAGCCCTTCCCAATACCTGACCACTCTTTCCATGGAGAAATTCCTCCTCATGTCCAACCTGTATGTACCCTGGCACAGCTTGAGGCTGTTTTCTCCAAGAGGAGAGGCAGATTCTATGTTTAAAGCCCAGCCTTCAGAGCCTGTGTACTCTAGGGAAGGAAATCCACTATTTAGGACAGATTATTCCTTACCTACCTAATGCAGGATATCCAGCAGTAGTATATCCTGAAGCATCTTCTGTTCAGGAGTGGCCAGCACAACCTGTCGGGCCAGGCAGACCGTGAAGCTGATATTGAGTATTTTATTTTTAATGTTCTTTTTGCCTCTAGGCTAAAGGTTAAGTCAGACTGCATCTGTGACCATCCAAGAGCTAGGCTGCCACAGTGTGTGCAGAGTCATGTGTCCTTCTCTCTGGTTCTGGCTTGACTCCACACTCTTGATTTTCACTTGAAAAGCCTTCAGCTTTCAGACACTGGGTGTGAGCCTGCAGCTGAGTGTGGCCCTGGTGATGTGTGTGATGAGCCCTCTTCTGTCTTTGCTTACAGAATGGTGGCTACCACACAGTTTTGCAGCTTGAAATCTGGTGAAAACCCTGATATCAAATACCTTGACCTGTCTTTATAACCATAAAATAAGAAGACAGAGTATCAGTTACTGCCCACACAGTGTCTTAGGGAGGTTTCTTGGAGTATGGGGCCAATGCCGTTTAGGGCTGGTTTAGGGCAAATTTGGGAAGAAATTTTGGCAGCTGTCCTCATCTGCTGCCAATTCTATGTTACATCAACAGGTGTTGACTCAAACTGACCCTGTCTGCCTCTTTAGTGCACCTTGCCAAAGACATTGATTTTGGAGTTTTACTTTGGGTCATGAGTGGTCTCTTAATTTCACAAAATTTCACAACTACATTAACCCATTGAGTATCCCAGTGCTTACAGCATTTTATTGATTGGTATTTCTGTCCTGAATATATTAGTTGTTGAATAATATCCATTGTTTGGTTCGGGCTGAAGGCCAGGATACTTAAAAAACCCAGGGTGGGTTTAAGGCTCTGTCTGACCTGTAACACCTCACTGATTTGCTCTGGGTGTTTCTCCCAGTCCTCTATAGTGGATAGACTTCTTCTGGTGTCAGTTCTGTTCAGCCTGATGGAAACACTGACCACTGGCATATTCTCTTCTTGCTGAGCCTTGCCCTATCCCTTCTCCTTTACTGCTCAGATAATTAAGTCACTTGGCATTTGCATTGAAAGTGGAATTGCATCGGGACTGCAGAACTCTGAGGTGAATCTGATTAAATGCAGGTATCTAAGTGCAGGTTCCTGTGTCTGTGCTGGTGATCTGGAGGGATAAGGGAGGCACTTCAGGGCATTTTTTTACCTAATAGTGCTTAAAATAGGACAGTTGAACTGTGCCCTAGGAGTGCCTTTTCCCCTGCACTGACTGTGAGGAGCCCAGGCTGACTAATTATGTGGTAGGCAACTATTCCATTGATACTCAACATTAACTTAGGTAAATCTAACCCAACATGAGTCCCAAAACGAGATATACAGAGTCTGGTCGTTCTCCAGGCACCACTTGAAATGACTGAGACTAAATTTCTCTTCCTGTATAAGTGGGATTTTGATGCCATGTTTAAAAGAATTCTCTCAGGTGAGATCTCTCCTGTAAACTGCTGAATGTAGTGGTTGTGGTGATGCTGTCAAATTAAATTTTTCTGTGTCCTAGAGGCATCCTCCCATCGTGAACATGTCTGGCTGCTCACAGAAACACAACCCAGCTCTCTTCTTGTTCAGCTTGCTTTGGAATGCATTGATTCGATAGGAGTGTTTTGTGATAATTAAGTGAAATGAAATATCATTTATGTCCTGCTCAGAGCTTCCAGGCTGCTCTGCAGACATCCTCCAAGGAGAATCCAGCTCACCTCAGCCAGCCTCTTACAATATGGGCAAAGCAAGACTTTGTTTTCTTAAAGGCTTTTGTTTTGTTTTGTTTTGCAAATCAGTGGTTAAGGGGAAAATGAATCCTCCTTTCTGCCCTGATAGTAATAGCCAGTGTTTTACACTGTTGTGATAAATATTGGAATGACCTGCATTACCTGGAGAAAGTGTAAAATCAAAGGGAAAATGTTCGTCAGTCCAGATGCTGTCTGGAGGGTTCTTGTTGCACTGAAACTTCGGAGGGGAGGACTGCAATAATATTGCTGTGTTTGGTGGACCAGGAGCATTCCTCTTGTGCAGCACCTGCACAGCTTCCCTTTGCTGCAGGACAGGGGGATGCATGCAGTGTCTGCTGTAAGGAAAATCTGCAGGGCACATAACAGAAATGTGAGGATCAAAGATGAGGTGCAGGTTCCGTGGAAGTGAGCCTGCTCAAACTCCCAGGGTTAACGGGGGAATTCAGAGGGACGTGAATGCGTTAAATGGCTTTGAAGTTTCTTTAAAGTAACTTGTTACCGTAACTCCTTCAATGCTAAAATATAAAGTCAAGGTCAAATTATTTATCCTGTCTCTTGTATTGTTCTCTGCGAGGGTGGGGAGGTCCTGGCACAGGTTGCCCAGAGAAGCTGCGGCTGTCCCGTCCCTGGCAGTGTCCAAGGCCAGGCTGGACAGGGCTTGGAGCAACCTGGGATGGTGGAAGGTGTCCCTGCCGATGGCAGGGGGTGGGACTGGATGAGCTTTAAGGCCCCTTCCAAGCTTGACCATCCTGGGATTGTGTGAAAGCCACTTGATAATACAACTTTTGTACTCCATTCATTCCTTCATTCATTTATTCATTCATTCATTCATTCATTCTTTAGGTTGATTTTGGATGGGGCGCCTCTCATAGCGATCCATAAAGCCAGGTATTTCAAGAAGAAGGATGGCCTGTGTCTGGGACCTGGACCTTTTGTGACAGGGCTGGAGTATGCGACGGACACCAAAGCCACCGTGGTGGGGAAGCCAGAGAAGACCTTCTTCCTGGAGGCTCTGCGGGGCACTGACTGTGCCCCTGAGGAGGCTGTCATGATCGGAGATGTACGTGGGCACAAACCCCTCCTCACTGCCCGGCAGAGCAGGGCCTGCAAAGGGGGGTTCCAAAGGAGGGAACTGTCATTTCTAGAGAAAATACGGAGCTGGGGAAGGGCTGGAGCCCCAGGAACGGCTGAGGGTGCTGGGCAGGGGCTCAGCCTGGAGCAAAGGAGGCTCAGGGGCCCTTGTGGCTCTGCACAACTCCTGACAGGAGGGGACAGCCGGGGGGGGTCGGGCTCTGCTCCAGGGAACAGGGACAGGAGGAGAGGGAACAGCCTCAGGCTGGGCCAGGGGAGGTTTAGATGGGATATTAGAGAAAAATTCTTCATGAAATAGGATTTTGAGCACAGGCTGTGTAGGGCATTGGGGGAGTTGTTTCTATCCTTGGAAGAAGTCATCCCTGGAGAGGTTTAATAGATCTGTGGCTTTGGCACTTGGAGACGTGGGTTAGTGGTGGCCTTGGCAGTGCTGGGGGAATGGTTGGACTCGATCTTAGAGGGGCTTTCCAACCTAAACAATTCCATGAAAGCTCACAGGATTTAATGTGTAATCCATGGGGTTTTCTCTCTTCAGTCACTTATTTGACCAGGCAGACAGCACATAGAAAACCACTCCTGTGACAGTGTGAACGATCGGGTAGCTGAAAAATGTGACTGTGTGTCGCTGCTTTTAAGTGATGTGCAAAGCAGAAAAGATTATGGAAGTGTCTGTGCCTACTAACCCACTGCTCTCCTGCTGTGTCCCAGGACTGCAGGGATGATGTTGGTGGTGCCCAGCAGGCAGGCATGCGTGGGATTTTGGTAAGGACGGGTAAGTACTCGACGGATCGGTCATTTCAGGGGACAGTGGTGCCTTCAGTGAGCTCACCCTGTGCCCAGCAGTGAAGGTACTCTGAGCCCTGGGGCCAGCCCTGCTGCTGTGTGACAGCCCACCTTCCACATCCCTGCTGCAGAGGCAGCCTGTCAAGCAGAACATTGTGACAACAGGGCTAAAGCACAGCACAGACCCCCAGCTGATGGCAGGGTGACCAAAGTCATAGAATGGGGACAGCTGCTCTTGTAGGTGTGAATTTTTGCTCTGACTCAAAGATCCAGAGCAGTAATCACAGAACAGAGGGAACTGTTACTGTCACACCTTAGATTGCCAAAATCAGTCACAGCAATGTGCTGTGACTCTGATTGTGCAGGAGCTCTGGTGACATTCCTCAATAATTGCACAGATCGTCATAAATGTAATTTTGCTTTGAATAGAAGTGGAACCTGGAGGGATTGACAAGTATTTTTTGTGTTGTTGATGGACCCATGGACTAGGTAAGGTCTCTTTGGTGGCAGCTGTTCATGCCACACAGTGTGATATGTTGAAAATAAAGGGAAGTAATCCTGCATTTCTTCAGAATAGTCTTCAGAGAAGCACTCCTCATCGGGAACTGTAGTGATAGAACAGGGAGTATTGGGTTCAGAATGAAAGACATGAAATTTAGTTTAGAGATTTTAGGAAGAAATTCTTCCCTGTGAGGGTGGTGAGGCCCTGACACAGGTTTCCCAGAGCAGCTGTGGCTGTCCTTGGACCCCTGGCAGTGTCCAAGGCCAGGTTGGATGGGGTTGGAGCAGCCTGGGACAGTGGAAGGTGTCCCTGCCCATGGCAGAGGGTGGCACTGGATGAGCTTTAAGGTCTCTTGCAACCCAAAACATTCTGGGATTCTATGATTATTACTATATTAAGAACCCACAACATGGGCATTTGCCAGTACAGCAGAGTGAACCAGTGCAATTAACACTAGTTTTGATCCAGAGCTGCCTCTGGAGGAATCTCCAGCAGGGCTCAGCATTTGTTTAGGGAAGCCTTATGGGACGTTTTTTGCCCAGATGGACATTTTCCTGGTTGGTACTGCTATTACAAGGCTGTAATTCTCAGGGGAAAAAAAAAAAAAAGGTACTCAGAGGAGTTTGGTAAAGGGATTTTTGTGTTAATCTGTTACAGGTAAATACCGTCCAGCAGATGAAGACAAAATCAACCCGGCTCCCTACTTAACCTGTGAGAATTTCCCAGAGGCAGTGGAACATATCCTGAAGCAGATGCTGTGAGAAAGGGAACAGCTAGCTTGAAGAAACATCTGTTTCACACCATTTCCTTCATTCTTGCTTCAAAAATTAAGGTCCCAAGATCAGTGCATGTGTGGCATCCATCAGAAACCACCCTGGGCTGTGAGGGGCAGGGGATCCATGTGGGCCCAGCACAGTCACAAACACAGGGAGTGTGTCAGTGCTTTCTTATTTTCACTTTTCAAAGAATACCTGATGAAAAAAACCCATCTGGAAAGTGTCACCTTCTGCAGAAACTGAAAACATGCACTGAAAACACTCAAGTAAATAAAACTCAACCTCCAGCAGAGCCTCAGTGGGCCTGTAGTGATTTCACTGAGGTCTCTGCTCTGCTCTGACTTAAAGGTAGATATTATGCACATTTAGAAGTGACTGTTAAATGAAAATATCACTATTGCTTAATAATAACTACTGTGGCTGTCTTTCATTAGAGCAGATCCTGTTATTTGCTTTTCAAATTTTACATAAAATTAAAAACTGTCAACATTTTACAGATGTTTTAATTAGATGCTGTTATTAAAAAGAATGATACAGAAACAAAACTGGTATTAAATGCCTTAGAGACTGTGACTTTTTAAAATTAGGCTTCAGCAGGGTCCTATTAATACTACAGTTGCAAAATTTCACTGTTGTTGGGGATTTTTTTGTTTCTTTTTAATGTCATGGAAAAAATCCTTCACAAGCCATGGGGACAGATTCCAGTTTTTACAGTTGGTTAGCAGAGCCGTAAAATGAAATTTAATTCTGTAGCGTGCAATGCTTTTCTTATGTACTGCATCCCCCAATATGAACCAACTTTGTAATGATGGTAAATGTCTTTTCTGGTCCATTTGCAAACTGTAATAATCAAAGTCCTTTACAGTTGTTTTACAGTGCTCCTGTGTGTTAAATTATTGGATTGTAATTATGCATTACTGGAGTATTAACCTTATTGAAAATACAGTTTTGTGTTAATGAGCCATGCTCGTTCTTGTTAAACAAAACCACGGTGATGAATGAATTCCTCACATGTGACAGTGTCTCTCTGCTGCCTTGGTGGGTGGTTACTACTTTCAGATTTAGTCTCTGTCAGGAACAGAATGGGTGGACTGAGAAGATTTTACAATAGAAACACAAGAATAAATCACAGAATCATTTAGGCTGGAAAAGTTTTCTAAGACCATTGAGTCAAACCATTCCCCAGCTCTGCCAAGGCACCACTGACCCATGTCCCCAAGTGCCACATCCACAGCTTTTAAATCCCTCCGGAGATGGGGACTGCACCACTGCCCTGGGCATCTGCCAGGGCTGGACAATTTTTCCCCAGGAAGAAATAATTCCAAATATCCAACTTAAACCTCCCCTGGTGCATCTTGAGGTTGTTTCCTCTCATCATGTCACTTTCTGCCTGGGAGAAGAGACTTCTGAGGAACAGAAGCCATCTTTAGATAGTATCTGTGGGCCCTTGTACTGCCAGCTTCAGTTTTGCATAAATTCACACATATGTGTTTTTTGCCAGCAATTCTGAACCTGTTGGTTTCTGCTTGGAAGGACGTAAGGGAGCTCTCTGGCCTGGAGTCAGAATCAGGTGCAGGAGGTGGGAGACATATCAGCAAAATCCTGAGAAGACATTTCCCTTCGAGACTTCCAGTAATGTGTGACTTAATTAAAAGGGACTGTCAGTGCCTCAGAGGTCCTGGAAAGTGCTGGCAAACATTCACAACCCTGCTCCTTGGAATGCAGACACACACCAGCCCAAGGGAAACAGGGAGAACTGCTTGGAGGGGAAGCGTTTTGCTGAGCAAGAAGGAGGGTGACAGAGGGCAGTGATAGCACCTGGAGCCAGAAAAAATGACGCGTTAGAATTTCTGATGAGTACAGGACACGTGGCAGTGCTGGCTGCTCACCTGGCCACAAGTGTGAGCAGGACAGTCCAGCGTGGGGGACGCTGGGCACTGCCCTGCACGGCTCANGGTGCATCTTGAGGTTGTTTCCTCTCATCATGTCACTTTCTGCCTGGGAGAAGAGACTTCTGAGGAACAGAAGCCATCTTTAGATAGTATCTGTGGGCCCTTGTACTGCCAGCTTCAGTTTTGCATAAATTCACACATATGTGTTTTTTGCCAGCAATTCTGAACCTGTTGGTTTCTGCTTGGAAGGACGTAAGGGAGCTCTCTGGCCTGGAGTCAGAATCAGGTGCAGGAGGTGGGAGACATATCAGCAAAATCCTGAGAAGACATTTCCCTTCGAGACTTCCAGTAATGTGTGACTTAATTAAAAGGGACTGTCAGTGCCTCAGAGGTCCTGGAAAGTGCTGGCAAACATTCACAACCCTGCTCCTTGGAATGCAGACACACACCAGCCCAAGGGAAACAGGGAGAACTGCTTGGAGGGGAAGCGTTTTGCTGAGCAAGAAGGAGGGTGACAGAGGGCAGTGATAGCACCTGGAGCCAGAAAAAATGACGCGTTAGAATTTCTGATGAGTACAGGACACGTGGCAGTGCTGGCTGCTCACCTGGCCACAAGTGTGAGCAGGACAGTCCAGCGTGGGGGACGCTGGGCACTGCCCTGCACGGCTCATGGCAGCATCCATGGGGCAGGGGAGGGGGGCACACCTGAGGAAGGGACTGGAGCGTCTCTCTTAGGGGGACAGGCTGAGGGAGCTGGGGCTGTTCTGGGCTGTGAGAGGGGCCCTGAGCCCTGGGTGTCCCCGTGTGCAGGGAGGGTCAGAGCAGGGCCCAGGCTCTGCCCTGGGGCCCAATGGCACCAGAGCCACCGGCAGGACTGAGCCCAGCAATTCCCCTGCACAGGAGGAACAGCTTCTGCCCTGGGCCGTGCCCAGCGCTGAACAGAGACCAGAGAGGAATGGAGTCTCTCTCACTGGGGATATTCCAGAGCCCTCTGGACACAATCCTGTGCCCTGTGCTCTGGGATGGCCCTGCTGGAGCAGGGAGGTGGCACCAGATGTGACGCCCTCTGGTCCCTTCCAACCCGACCCATCCTGGGATTCTGCGATTCTGTTTTATGGCTGGCTGCAAACCAGCCATATAGTTTCTAGTTAATTATCCTAAATTGGCTGATTTTCTGCAGTTTTTCTCTAATTCTTTGCCTTTTTCACCTTGGAAATACCCCAAACCAACAGGAAAGTAACACACTGCAAGGCTTTGAACTCAGCTGAAAATAGTCACAAACCAGCCAAATTTACATGCCCTGCTAAGGTCCTGAATTTCACTGAAAACTCCTATTTTGTGTTTCATTACGAAAGGGTGCAGTTCTCTGCTGGGAAAGCTACACTGACTGTGATGCTCTATGGAGTGTCAGAAATAGAGAATTACACTAATTGCCTATCTGCTTTTAAACTTTGCTCCCGTTCTACCCAAAATCTGTCATGAATAAAGACTGAGAATCAATCAATCTTTTAAGTCTTTACACATAAAATTAAGGCTGGAGGCTTTGTTGCATAGGAGCTGCCATCGCATTAATTTCAAAAACAACTTTTTTGAATAAAGAATAACCACCACCCCTTCACCCACCCTTGCACTTTGAAAGTAAATATTTCCCTCTGACATTTTTCACTGTGTTTTGTTCCTTGAAACAACAGCACTTCCTTCCCCATCACCATATGATCCTTTGGAGACCACTTTGGATGGCAAATGGCTTGGAGGTTTCTGATTTTGGGGTTGGTTTGGTTTTTTTCTGTCAGACTGACTCAAATTCCCTCTGCCAAGCCGTGTACTTCTGGCTTAGATTCTTTGCTGATGGCTTGGTGTGGGTGATCACATCCAGGAAATCGGCTGTTGTGATTGTGTCCAGTTGGATCATGGGCAAGTTACTGTTACCTAAAGACAAGAGAATTGAATAGATCCTGTTACTGTTAGTAAAAGACACTATTTTATGTCCCTGCCTAGTCCAATGCTTAATGTAGGAAAACAACAGACTAAATGTAGTGAGACAAATTAAAAATTGTATTTATGCTGAGAGCACAGATAATGACAGCTTTAAAAGAAGTCCCAATTTTTAGAAATTTAGAGGGTTTGGAAGTGTAGTTTAAAGCTTTTCCAGGCAGATATCGGAGCTCCACCTGCTGGACTTAGAACGTTCATTGCAAGAGTTACAGCAGGAAATCAGCATTTGCCAGATTCTCTGCCCAGAGCTGAGGTACCTGGCTTATGATTTTCAAGAGCATCGAAAATTTTCCTCACTGGTCTCATGGCTGCCTCCTTGCACACGAGTTTTATGTCTGAGCCAGAGTATCCATTTGTTTCCTGTGATGGGATCAGAATGATACATTACAGCTCACAAATCAGACAGAAATGGAATTTACAGGCATATATATTGTGCATGTATTTATATAAATATTTGTGATGTGTATTGCTGCCTGAAATATTCGTCTATATACACACAGAAACACACACAAATCTTTTTTTTTTTTTCTTTGTAGCATCCCCTCAAAATTATGAAATTATGTAGTTTGTTATTCTTTGAATGCCTACAACACCTCATAAGACCAAGGAAAACACTGGGTATTTTCTTACTAAATTCCAGTTTTCTGTAGGTCAAACAAAACCCACCTTTCTGAGTCCATCCTCAGCTTTCCTGTTAATAAAATAAATGTATTTCATTATGAACCCAGAACTGAGCAGTACTATCTCTGTAAACATGTAAGAATCTCAACTGGGTAAATTAAATATTTAAAGTCTGGGACCTTGAGCAACCTGGGCTAATTGAAGGTGCTCCTGCTTACGGCTGGAGGTTGGAACAAGATGATCCTTGAAGTCCCTTGTAACCCAAACCATTCTAGGGTTTTGTTTCCAAAGAATCCAGGATGTGACAAAGGGCTACATGAAGGAAGCTGGGGTATCTAGTGAATCTCTTCACTGTAAAATGCTCTTCTCTGCCGCAGCAGCGGTGGAGCTGTGACAAAGCTTCCCTACACAATTAACTGTTCATTACCCTGATGAATTGGAAGCGCTCCCAGCTTGGTGAGAACAGCGATAAAATCTGATGCTGCTGGAAGTCTCCCTGTATTTAAGGCTGAAACGCTGGCCCAGCAGAGAGGACCAGGACAAACCATTTTGCAGGCAGAGCTGCGTGAAGCCGGCGATTTCCACGTGTGTGTGTGTGCCGCGCTCAGCCCCACGTCCCTCCAGTGTCCCCCTGGCCGGAGCCCCGGGTGAGCTGAGGTGTGTGCCCAGCTCTGTGGCAGTGGCTGCACCCCGAGGTGCAGTCCCAGCCCTCGGTCACCGCCGTGGCCCAGGAGCACTGCAGCACTGCCCACCTGGCTCAGCAGGCTGTAGTCCAGATCCGTCCTCAGCTTCACCCCGCCGCTGTTGCTCAGGGGGGGCAGCCAGTGCTGGATCATCACCCGCCGTGCCTCCGCACTTGGCAGGTCCACCAGGATCCTCTTCTCCAGCCGCCGCAGCATGGCAGAGTCCAGCTCCCTGCAAGCAGAGGGGGACAGGGAGCGTCTCAGCGCGTCTCGGTGTGGAGACGTGGCTTTGACAGCAAGATCCTCGCCTGTAGCTGTGCCAAAATAAATAAATAAATAAATAAATAAAGGTTAATTATCCGGTGTATTCCTGTTCAGTGATACGCTACCTGTGACACCAACACTAACAGTAACAATCAGAAGTTGCAGTTTCCATCCCTCACCCTGGTACTCATCTGCAGCATGTCTCATCAGCAACAGCCTCTCCCTTTTCCCGTCTGCTATTAAGGAGTCACTACAAATTGCCTGTCTGGGGCACTCTCAGGACTAATTAATTGCTACTTAGCAAGCGATGCTCAGTAGGTATAAAATCCAGACTGAAACTCTTGCATGTGAGGCTGTGTATTATGGCAGAACAGGACATCAAACTGAGACTCCTCCTGCAACACAAATCATAGATAATTTTTCTCTATTTTTTTTGTTTGTGTTTATTTATATTTTTGTAATAAAATAAATAAACAAAAACAAAGTACATTATTCTTTAGAAAAATATCTTGTGCAGGGTGAACAGTCTGGATAAATGTGTCAGTGAGCCAAAACCCCTGATTCTGTCAACTTCAACACTGATTATGATATTTTGTCTAAAAAAAGATAAGAAAAAGGTCTCTCAATCTTCCTCTACTGGCCCCATTCAGTCACAGACTCCTTATTCCAGTTTAAAATATTATTTAGTCCTTGTACCTGGCAAGAAAATCTCATCCAGGGGAAGTCCACTTCCAAGTTTCTTGTGCAGCAGAAGAACAGAAGCCCTAAGCATCATTTCCACCTATGCTGGCTGAGCACAAGGAAACAGCTGCTGGAGGGCTGTATCTGCAACCTGGGACTGCAGATACACTGAAATAAACCTGCCTCTACCCCCAGTTCCCTGGGTGAAATATTTTTCCCAGCAAAGTCAACATTAAAGCAACAAATAGAGTTTCTTGTATGAAACTCCTTTTTAATTCACTTCAGTTTCTTTTAGTTTAGGGAGTTCAAAGCCAGCTCAAGATGTATTTGTAGCCCAACATCAGAGCTGATTTCTATCACCTTTGGTGACTTGACTTTTTTTTAATACCAAATGCTTTCTGTGGCATAGCACATGACAAAGAAACCCAAAAATGGGCTTGCAAATCTCAACACAGGTGTCTGCCAGACCTTAGCATGCCTGGCTGTCAGCTCTGCAGGAACAGAAGTGTCCCTCTCCCCAGAAATGTCTTGGTTTGGGAGACCTTGTTCCACTTGCGCTGATCCAATCAATGAACACAAAAATCAGAAAACCAGGAGCCCAGAGGACAACAGGAATTCACTCAGATCCACCCCTGTGCTCCTGATCAAGGTCTCAGAAGTAAATACCAGAATTTGTTAATAAAGAGCTGTTTCTGTATTGATATTATTATTTTTAGGCTGTTTCAGGTGCTGTCTAATGTTCAGTGCAATGCCTCTCACAGAGAGGGTCCTACCCAGCAGACAAAGAACCATGTGAGTCTCCTTTCACCTTCAAATGTATTTTTCAGCACTTCTTAAAAGTACCTTGCTTGGCTGGAAATAATGACGCTGGCTGATAATGCTTTGCTATTTACCCATATTAACACCCCCATTAACATCATCTGCCCAAGGAGGGCAAAAGTTTTTTTAAAAGGGTTTTAGAGGCACCCACCACACAGGTATTCTTAAAAGCCTTTGCAGGTGAAGGACAACCATAGCCAGCCTCTGCAAACAGCCTGTAAATCCTTCGAAGGATGACATTTTTCATCACTCCTTCTACTTC
>WAAG01005998.1:0-18688 GCA_013390105.1 Tichodroma muraria
ATTTAAATTTAAATTTAAATTTTTTAATTTTAATTTTAATATAAATTTTAATCCTAAAAGGATCATTTTACCTCTCTGCTGTTCATAGAGCAGGGAAAGAATCAGTAAAACCTCCTCCATAATCACAAGGCCAGAAGATTTTTCATAATAATACCTAGGGAAGAAAAAAGCCTTTTTGCTTCATGTTTTTCCTCCACTAACCCAGAGCAAAAGCAAGGATATTTCCCAGCAGAGCAGGCAGCACCAGTGAGGGAACAGCGTGTTTATCCAGTTCCCTGGGAGCTGAAGTGTGCTTTTCCACTCTTGTTATGTTAACCTCTGATACCAAATGTTAGTCTTGCTTGCCCTGTGTATGACATTGGCAGGCACAGGGGAGTAACAAAAAAAAATATAAATAAATTTAAAAAAATATTATTTTTGATCTTCACAGAAAAATAACAAGGAAGGACCATTTGTGCATCCCTTCTGTTGCTAAACTGTGATCTCTCAAGGTTTTCTGCCTGTGTCATCTCAGTCATATCCATCCAGAAAGAAGGAGCTCCAGTGCCTAATCCATGTTTGCCAAGTTGCAAAGTGGACTTTTTGCTTCAATCTTAGCTGTGGAGTGCCCAAACACTCCTGGATCTCCTTCAGGAGAAGTTATTACAAAATATTCAGGTTCAGATTTCCTGCATCGTTTCCACTGCACCAAGCCAGAACAGAGTCATGAAAAGGTGTTAATATTTTCATACCGGGTAGAAATCTGTTAATCAAATTTTTTTGCAATAAATACATAAACACGAGGTAAGTATTGTAACGTGGTGTTTGCATTTAAATTTTCTGGTCCTTTAGCTTAAAATACTGACTGGACACTGTTTTAGTATCTGATTCAGATTAATCTCACTGATAACCTTTAAGGTTTTAAGTGGACCTTAAAAACTGAATCCTCGGGAGTACAAAAATTGCAAAACATTAATAATCTTTTAAGTAGAAATTTCAGTAGTAGAAACTTCTCATGTAAAATATTACTAAAATATTTTTGTTTGCTTCTTTGTTTCACAGAAACAAAACTGTTGAGGGATTTTTTTGTGGAGTTCTTTTCTGGTTTTGGTTTCGGGGGTTTTTGGGCAGGTTTGGGGGGGTGTTTTTTTTGTTTCGTTTTGTTTTGGTTTGTTGTTAAAATACAGTGGCAAAGCAAACATCTCATTTGAGATTTGGAAACCCAAACACCAGTACCAACACCAAATGTTCATGATAATCTGGGAGCACTGGTAAAAGCCTATGTTTTCATGTCAGATCTGGACTCTGGATGCGTTTTTGAGTAGAGAGGATGATTCTTGAATTAAAGCTTTTAACAACTGGCCTGAGTAGGCGGCAGGGTAAATAATTGCAAAAGTGATTGTGCCTCAGGCCACTGTAGAAGAGGTAAAATCATGCCTGATCACCTTCCTCTGCATGTTGACACGGTTTTATAGCCTCAGATTGCAAGAAGCGTTGTCTTTGTTTCTCTGAATTCCCCTGACTGCAGCTATTCTTGTTCTTTTCAGTCCTATTTACTTTTCCAACCAGCTCTTCCATCCCTTCTTTGCCTTCTGGTTGGCCTCCCACTTTCTACATGCTACTGCTCCACTTTTTTTCCCCACAAACCCCGGAACTGTTGTTGTAAAAGGGTAGGTGATGTGTGAAGCGTTTAGTTGGGACCCCAGCTTTTGTGTTATACACCCAAAGCCACGAGTGCAGAGCACAAGGAGATGGAATTTTCTGTGAAAAGGGGTCAGTGACAGTGGCCTGCACAGGATAGATCAGCCCTATAGAAAGAATCACATAGTCACAGAATCACTGAGGCTGGGAAAGACCTCCAAGATCATCCAGTCCAACCTGTGACCTAATACCACTACATCAACTAAAGCATAGCACTGAGTGGCACATCCAGGCTTTTCTTGGACACCTCCAGGGACAAAAACTCCACCACCTCCCCAGGCAGCCCATTCCAGTGTTTAGGAGCCCTTTCAGTGCATCCCACACAGCCATCCACGAGGCTGACCCAAGCATTGATGGCTATCCAAGCTCCACAGCAGTGTCTGTGTGGGGTGTTTTCACAGCACAAGTCATTTTTCTATGAGCAGGAACACATCTACTACATTTAACAAGCAGCCCAAAGATAATCACGCAAAAATTTTGCATGTTCTTCATTTTATTGAGCTGATTCAGGATCCCATCCCTGGGAAAAACACAGTGGAGCATGGAAATTGCCCTAAAGAACTTGAGACTGCAGCAGAACTGACATGTGGCATTTCTGTCAGTGCAAAGTAAGGCATGCTGCATAGTCAGTTTTTCCCAAGTGAAACAATTCCCACTCGCTGTAGGTATCACATCACAGGACAAAAGCCTCTGTCTGGGGGGAGGACTTAAAACTGTGTTGCATGCTAGGAAATTTGTAGGTTCTAGCTGGGCATTTTTAGGATTTTGTGATATTTTCTGACTTTACTGGCTCAGTAAGACCCTCAGACCTGTCACCTTGTTAGATACAGTGCAACATCCGTTCCTTTTTCTGAGGTATTTCAAAAAATAGAAGTCATGCACAAAAGAAAGGGAAATTTTCAAAAATTAAGGGAAGATACAGGGGACCTATCAAGGTACAATGAAGAAAGTGAGCTAATCCCTGAGGATGTGGAATTTGGTATGGACATTTATATTTAAATGAGTGATTATTTGTTTAACATTCTGGGCCTAGCTCAGTATAGTCATATTTCCATAAAGAAATCAGGGATTCCTGGAGTTTGGCTTTATTTGGGGTTGATAAGGGCCAAAATATCTGTCTCTATCATCTGAGGTCTGACTGCAACACTGAGTCTGCCTTGATGCAAGAATAATCTCTAATTTCAGAAGATGTAGCCATGCAAATAAGTTTTATTCATTCTCAGGATAAAAATTTCATCTTATTCACTTAATAATATTTAGGCAGAGACCACAATAATTAAGAGAAAGCCAAGATGCTTCCTTGGACTATAAACAGTGCCACAAAAACTGTCCCTAATACCTTTAGATTCAGCTCCTTACACACATTTCAAGCAATTCTACAGCATAATGATGTCTTGCTTTATATCAAAAGCAGAGCTTGCAGGGACAGAGGCTGTGTTTAACAAACACTGCTGGCTACTGAGACAAGCCATACTGGGGAATTGCCTCCAGCAGGAACTTCTCTGCAAGGGGAAAAAGCATTGAATTAACTGCTAAAGGAAAGATAAAAATCAAACCCAGCATGTGCACTGGAGAGAACATACATGCCATAACTTCACAACAGCCCTAAAGCCCCATAAATTTTCCTATTGTTGCTTGTGTGACCAAGCTTGTATGACTCACAGATTAAGCTGTGCCAGTCAGGGATGATTGTGTGACCAGTCCCATCTTCCTGCAATAAACACTCTCTGTGTCCTCCGCTCGACGCGTGATTTCTTCATTTTCCTCCCTTGCAGGGCAGAAACCTCAGCTGCTATTCTGGTCCTTGATAAAGGAATGGCTCAGCTGCAGAACTGGAATGAGACATGGGACAGACAGCAAAGCATGTGAGTAGGAACCTTTTACACAACCGCAGGCGTGGGTTAAACATCAATGATATTTGGGAAGAGAGAGATTTGCCACGAGCGTGTAGCAGAACAGAATTTGGCATGAGCTTCCTCAGAGGGGAAGGCTTCCTTATGAACTAAGAACTTAGCCTAAACTTAGCTCCAGGCATGGACAGCCTGAAGCACAATCAGCCTCAAGTATCAGGAGTGTGATTCAATCAAAAGAACGTGCTGGATTTTTCCATCCAGCGTCTTTTTTTACCCACTACTCCCATGATGAGAGATGGGGTCAAAAGACATAAAGTCTTCAGACTAAAAAGAAATTACAATTTAAAAGCTTCCATGCCTTTGCTTTTTTCCTTATCCCACTTGATTCCTAACAGGCTGAAATTGTTCTTCCAAATAAAACTGGGGAAGAATGGAATGTGGGTGAAAAACTTCTGTCTGTTAACTTGGTTTTAAAAAAGATATACATGGCAATGAAAGAAAAAGGTAATCTCTTTCTTTGAACTGAGGTTAAGAAAAGACTGAACATGCAAAAGACTCCGTTGCCTGGTCACACAGCTCCTAAGGAGCAGTTTTGGCTCTGTTGTGTGTCCTTGATCCCTTGATCTGTGTCTTGTGCTGGATGCAGAGCATCAGCACAACCCTTGCCTGCAGGAGGGAAGGGGCATCCCACTGCGGATGGCCCTGGAATGGTCCAGCTGCCAGGCCTGCCTGGGAGGTGCTAGGGACACTACCATTTGAAACAGTCCCAAATCAACCCAGGGACTTCCTAATTAGCTCACAGACAAACCCAGTGAATTGAACTTAATACTGTGGAAAGATGTATCAAATGTTTCACCTATAGGCCCTGAAAGAGTACTTAGTTACATGCATGTAGCAGGCTTGGGAAATGCCTTATTTAAGGGAAAAAAAAAGATAAAAAAGATAGGCCTGGATGACAGAGAGCACACTGTGGCCCAGAGTTGTTTCAAACCCACTGCCTGTACATCTGCATTGGCTCAAATGGGACTTTCAGTTTTCGGCTGCCTGAAAGTTGATCCATACCACGTTTGCTGCCTTGCCCCTCCTCCAGCAGATGTGATTTCACACTAAGGTTTTAGGGAATTAAAATGTAGAAGCTCAGCCAAATGGGCATCGACACACATCAGATAAGAAGTTTGAATAAAAGTTGTTTGAATTCAAAGAAAATTGCCTTGTAAGGACACAACGCACAAATATTAACTACAGGGGATACAAGCCGGCATTGAGAAATGTCCCACTGGCTTCAACAAGCTGACTTCTGCTATTAAACACACCTTGTCAGCTCTACTTTGAACCAAGACTTTTTCTATTCCAGCAGACAAAAAGAAGGATGTTAACTAAATTAGTTTATGCAAAATATCTTTGCCCATTGTTACACCAACTTTTGTTGATGCTTGCAAGTGAATGAGCTTCTCTTTTCACAGAGTGTTTCGCTATTCAACCTTTCTTTGCTTTTCTTTGCTCTATTTTCTGTTTCTTCTGGTAGTGACCACTGAGAAGAGCAGCTGTATTTGACACTAATAGGAATAAACACACAGGTCAGGACACATTTCCTGGATGTGTGGTGTGGAACTGAGCCTTTCCTCTCAGTGATGGGCAACCTGCTTGGATCTAACAGATGCCAGACCAGCAATGCTCTGAGCCCCTTCCATTTGGAACTGCTTGACTTGTATTTATATTTTACCTTTATTTTGAAAAACATTATTTTTTCTGTCCTTTCTTTCATCCTCTTTCAACTTGCTCCAGCTGTTACAGTTCCACTGCACCTGAAAGATGCAGAAGCAGCAATCCAGGAGGGAAAACCACTACTGTGGTTCACCTCACTGTGGGAAAATTTCCCCATGATAAAGACATTTAGTGTCCCAAACCAAGTCATACAAATATGTAGTGGAAATTTCCTGAAGGCTTTCACTGGGAAGTTTTCTTCAAAAGCTATGCCAGAGTCCTGAGTACAAGAACATATCTGCTTTTTGTGATAGCATAAATTGTGCAGTCATGGGAGAGATGGGGGCAGAGAGAACACCTACACCTTCCCTTGCCCTGGCCAGGGTCAGTTACAGGCTTGTGAGTCCTGACTGATTTCTTTACTCTGCTGGGGCTTTTCAGCATATTTTAAAGTGACACATTTAATCATTGCTTCTGTCATTTTCCAGGTCTTCTCTGACTTGAATGTGGTCAGAACGGAGTCCCAGCATCCCAGCTGACATCTCACCAAGCACTTTATGTGTCTCCTTATATGTCCCAGTGTGGAATTTATCTTCCTCACAAAAGAATGGTGCTGTGACTCCAAATGTCTTCTTCCTCCATCATTAAAAACTGCAGGCACCTTTTCCCAGTTCTAGCATAAGTAATGGAACCAAAGTTCTTCATATGGTTTTAATTTGATTTTTTTTCCTTAGCATTTTTCTTACTGATAGTCATGCAAGTTCTCTTCAGCTAATTTGGAATTATAACCAGTGAGTAGGGGTTCAAAGTATGCTTATAATTACAAGGAATATATTTTCTTTCCCAAAATGTTGCCTATCATCAACTAACTTTGTTTCTGAATTATTCCTGCAATAAAGACCATCTCTGAACAAAAAGTGGATGCCATAGGAAAAATACAAATATTATATAAATCCAAAATATGAGCTAAGCTGATAAGTGATGTAACACATTAGTACACTGGAGAGACTTGTAATCATCGATACGTCTATTGCCAAAACACAGCTACATATTGGAGAACGTAAATCCCCTTTAGTATATCACTTAATATATAGCTTTATTTTGACACAGGAGTACAGATCAATACATTTCCTCGAAATGAAAAATGTTTGTAAAACAATCAAAATTTTGGTCTGAGTGCTGCAATGCTGTGTGTGTAAAATCTTTCACACAAGAAAATGATAGTAGTTGTAACTACTAGGTGCATTTTAATGCATCTGGATGTTATTTTAATTAATACTATTATTATAATCACGTTGAATCTCGTTGAATCTCACTTTGCTAATTCTCTGCCAAGGAAATAGGTTTGAAGGTGAACTGCATAAAAGCTGACTCTGTAAAGTGTCTTTCTTTTAGGAAAAGCTCTGAAGAATAATGGCTTTCAGGGTGTGACCAGAATTCCTGCTTATTTACATGCATTATCCCCGTCCTCCCTCCTGGCATGCCTACAGCTCTGGGTACACATTTTACACTGTGTCATCTTTGATCTACCATGTTAGTTGTTATGAGCTGTCCCAATTATTTTTAAGAAAGAGGAAAAGCTGAAGAAGACAACTTTCCAAGAAATGTGTAACAGAACCAAGTTTGAAGATTTTTGTGAATCTTACTTGGAATTTCTTTCTAATACTTCTCGTTTGCCTAGCCTGGGTGCAAGTGAGGATGCCAATGAGGTTTCAGAAATTCCTTTCGCTCAGAAATGGTACCATTGGTATTCTTAAAACAATATTTAAACAATGTTTAAATAAATAATTTCTATTATTTCCCACCACCATTTCCACCAAATAAAAACCATTGGATTCCTTTTTACTTCCAACAAAACATTTGCAGTACATTTCAAGTATAAAAAAAATAATTCTTCAGATATTGTCAGGCCCTTTATAAAATTCTGGAAATTTGAACAAAAGTGATTTTGGCATTTGAAAGGTATCAGTTGGTCAAAATGCTCAGAGCTAATCTTCTGCTCCTGCTTCTTCATCCTTGCCTTTACTTCAAACTCACCATCTTAAAAAGAGAGCACCATGTGGCTGGAACACACTTCCATCCCAGGTAAGTGCATTTGTCAATGGATATTAAAACCAACCACCACGGGAACTGCTCAGACTTGCAGAGGCACATGTGGTGTCCCTACAGTCTCTTTTTGGGATCTGTTTGGGATTTCAACCACAAAGTGGTGCTGTTGCAAAAGCTAACCATTATTGAACAGGTTCCCTGCTTTTAGAATGACCCAAGGCATGCATAAAACCCAATAGAATGTTCATGCATTTGCATACTCACACGCATATCTTCCCTATAAATATTCAATTTTTTATCATCAAACGAAATCACAGCGGTATCTGTTAATATGTAGAGAAAAATGCATGTCTTCAAAGTATATAAAACATCACATGTTTTGAAGGTTGGTCAAGTGCCTAATTAATCAGACCAATGACTTGTAATTATCCCAATTAAAATCCCCAGAATTCAAAAATTACTTTCTCCAGCATACTTTGAGCAATGTTTCAGATTCTTCAAGACAGAAGAGGGACTTGTTCAAAGTAATATTTTACTTTTTTTTTCTTTTTTTTTTTTTTTTTTTGCGATGTCAGAACCTCAGATCCAAGGGCGACAGATAAAATAAGGTGACCATTTGGGAACTGAATTGCTTCTCATTAAAAATTCAGAAACCTGCTTAAAGCGTAAAAGAAATTCACCTATGTTAAGAGTTAACATGAGGGGAAAAAACACCCCACCCCCAGAATAACAGCGGAAGATGTAGAAATACCTAGAAAGAAGCAGCTTCAGAACAACAGAAACATCTGTAGGGGAAAGGTTGGAAAACGGCAAGGACCGAACACGTCTCCATTTTCCCTGGCTGTGAAAACAGGCTGTCTACAATGCTTTTTGCAGTGCACACATATTTGGCGAGATTAAGGTGTCACATCTCAAATTACAAGGCGTCTGATTGCCCGCAGACCCAGACACGGGGCAGAACCCCTCCACTCGTACAGGCTCTGGGAGGTTTGCCTCCCATCAGAGGTAGGCAGCCCCTCTGCCCAGGACTTTTGCTTCTAGACGTCTTCTTTTGCTGGGTTTTTTTTTTTTTTTTTTCCTTTTCTTTTTTTTCCCCCTGCTGCAAATGTGAAGTTCCCGGGCTAGGGCTGCGTTCAGAGGCTTAACCCTTTGTCTACCTTCAGAGGAACGTTCTTTCACCAGCCACAGGAAAGTTTTCTATATCCTAGCGCTGTTTGTCTACTCCAGGAGATTAAAAGCTGAGTCACATTTTAGGCATTTCTCAGATCTAACTACAGTGCCTGGGCTGGGTGGGGGACGCACAGGATTTGAATTCCTGCATCTTAGCTGAAAAAGCCCTAAATCAGATGGAAACAGCTTTCAGGAACAGGGTGAGACAAAATCCATTGGAACTAGAGCTATTCAGGTTTGAGGAAGTTTGTTTTGTTTTTGGTTTTGGGTTTTTTGATGGGCAGAGCAGCAAGTTTTAGTACAGAATTCTTAGGAGGCAGTGGTGGAAGATGACTTTTGTTCCCCATCTGGGCAACATTTGACTCAGGCAGAACTTATGAGACAGATACAAATTGTGGAATCCCGTCAACAGGACCATTTAAATTGCAGAATCTCCTAAATGGGACTATTTTATGCTTGAAAAAATTTAGAGAAAGGACAACTGCAACTAATGACACCATCTGCATTTCAATCTATGGTGGTAAATATTTCTATTAAACTGTGACAACTTTCCAGGTAGATTAAAATGTCTTAAAGGAGATGGTAAAAACCTTGACAGCAAGAGAGGGCTAATTATCTTTACACAAGGAGGGGAAAGAGAAAAAAAGCCATGGTTAAACAGGAAAAGAAAAAAACTTATTGAGCTAGTCAAAGTATTCTTTAAGGAAACAATCTGGTGACCCTTATGATTTAAAGTGTCACCTCGGATCTTATATGACCACATTCTTATGGTTATGACTTGCTCAATTATGCTCAAATCAAACAGAAAAGAAAGATGACTTAAGCATGTAAATTTAGAGGGAGACTTAGAGGCATGCAGCTAAATTTATCAGCCATCTCTGTGAGCGATCTCTCTAAATAAAAAGTTTGGGAACCAGTCGCTGCTGGTTGCTGATGAACTTTCCACGTTTTTGGCACTTGCCATCCTTAATGGACAAATCTGCGAGTCAAAACAGGAGGAACTGTACACAAGTCCATCCTAAGGTCTGTCCTTAACAGTGGGTCTTTCTCCCAGCACTTATTTTCGTGTCATGGCGGGTGGCTTCCTTGACAGAAATGCTGACCAAAGAAATAAATTTGTCAAAGATTTGCAAATAATTGAAAAAAAAATAAATTAAAGAGAAGGCAGAGCAAGAGAGCAGGGGCTTATGGCACTGTAACTCTGTGTCTCTATTTCACCTGTTTGACATGTCCTGTAGTGACTTGTGAACAGGGATAGGAATAGCAGCACATGCTGGCAGTGTGAGCAAAGTGTGTGAATGTGTGTGCATGTGGGAGACAGAGGGAGTGTGGGGGACAGAGGGGCGGGAAGGGGGGAGTGGATGGACCATTAGAGTGCAAACACAGAGACATTCCTGCAATAAAATACTTGTCTGCTGAGAATCGCAGTCTGGAAGGGATGGTGGTGATTTAACAAAAGAATTCTCTAAAATGTTCCCTGGTGCTAATACTGTTCTTAATAATACGAAGAGGTTTTGCCAGGAAGAGGAATAAAACCGTCAATTGGATTTAAAAAAAAAAAAAATTAAAAAAAATAGGCACAGGATGGTTTTTTTATAGCACGCAGGGGGGAAAATGACCTTTGCGACGGTTCTGTAATTTTCGAAAAAATGCCTCATTCTCTGAATTTCCCCAGCCAGGCAAGGTTGTTATAAATGGTAGGTAGGGAAAGCAGAGTGTGGCAATAAAGGGGTTAATCCACGGAGCGCAGAGCCATCTGGCTGAGCTGGTTTGTTATAATCGAGCAGATTATGTTCACGGGACTCAGAGTTTAAGGCTCCTCTCCCATAGAGCAACTCTGCACAACCCAAGCAGACCAACTTTGGGACTTTGAATGAACGTATTTACATCCACCTTTCTCTTCATGTCGACTTTTCTGGAAACATTCACACGGATGCCATGGTTACTTCTACCACGGTAAGGGAAATTTGATGTTTTCTAATAGGGTCCTAAGAGGGCGGGGAGGGGAGGAGGGGAGAGGGGTCTTTTAAAGAAGTATAACGGGGAGGAGGTGGGGGTCTTGTAAGTGGTAGATGTGTCCCAAATGTTGCCTTTCCCATTGTGCCTCCTCCTTCCCTCACCCCTACTCGCCCTATAGTTTGCCTCAGTCATGAGGTTCCCCTCTCCTCCTGCTCCTCACGCTGTTGTTCGGGTCCCTGGAAAGAAAGCGGCGGAGGAGAAATATGAGGTGCTACAGGAAATCTGATTTAAGAGGCGAAAGCAAAGGAGACTTTTCGTTTTGTCTTAAGAGGGAAACCAGCAAGTTCAGATATAACAAAAGGGGTTGAAAATCTTGACCGTGGATTGCAAGAACCAGCCTCAGCACACGTAGCATGCTCGCCCTCCGGCAAAGTAAGAGCCCATGACAAGCAAAGCCAAAATTCCCAATTTCTAGACCTCGCCTGCCACAGGTAACCAGCTTCACCGGAGCTTTCATATTTTGTCTGTGTGCCAGACTCTGGAAACCCTGTTCATGACCTTTGAATCAATCGCCATTCTCCTCAAACCCAAACACTAAATTCTCTGGGAAGAGCTGGAGATCAAAAGATTCCCTGCACATCTGTGTCTAGGTGAAAAAGATACACTCGCTCTGTGCTGGAATGGCAGGGAAACTATTCTTACGTTGCAGCTCCCAGCGTTTGGTGAGTGCCTTCTAGGAATGCAGCACACAACTAATGAACAGAGATGCACATCTAGAGAGCAAAATAGAAAGCTGTTTCTCATCTAAACAGCTGAAATGCAGCTTAAAGCGTCAGTTACTGGCGAGTCCTTATGGAGACACCAAACTGCTCTTAGCCAAGAGGGGAAAAAGTCCTTGAATGGTTTAGATAGTTTTCTGATCAGTTCTTAATCCTTCATTAAAATAAACGGGAAAGCTCTGTGCTGGTCTTATCTCCTGGACTATAAATATGCAGTATCTGGAGAGATGGATATTTTGGATTGAATAGGGCTGCTATGCACACATTCTCTGGTTCCTATATTGCAAAACCAGTTATTTAGAGATGACTCTGTGTATGTGTGTGTGTGTGTGTGTGTGTGTGTGAGAGAGGAGGGTTGCTTTTCCCCCTCCCCCTTTTTTAAATAGACAGGGATGAGTGTTATATGGTCCAGAGGATTGTTGTGAGCTACAACCTTTCAGAAAACACTCTTTGCTCTCAGGCTCGTGTGATTTGTTGCATAAGGAGTGCAAATGGTATGTTAAGTTTTGCCTTCACATTGTGCCTTCAGGAAAATATCGAGACAAGTAGGAGAGGCATTCTCAGGCACAGAAATACCTGATATGTGCAAGCTTGCAAGTGGAGAAGTGGCACAAGAAGCACCTCTAAGTGGGATGCAAGGAAAAGGGAAATCTAATAGTAAGGAAAAAGAAAAAAAAAAGCCTTTCCAGACAAAAGCAGCAGAGAATGGAAGAGTTCAGCGTGGTCCCAGCTGCTGGTAGTAAAAAGACTGGTCTGAGATACACGTGTAAATACCAGGGGCTCTGTGTGTGAGCACGGTGGGCGGACAAAATCCAGGCATGATTGCAGGTGGTGGAGCCAAAACATGGGGAGAAGACGAGGTCCCAGCAGAGCCAGGTGGGGAGTGCTTTGTGTAGAAGGGTGCTACATGTTGAGGTATGCAAAACACGTAGGTTTAAGAGGTTTTGTTTGTATTGCTCTGGTGTGAGTTGGGGTGTTTTTCTCTTCAGGGAACAAAAAATGAAATGGTACATATAAAGGTAGATAAAAACTGGAGGGAAGGTGCTATACAGCAGAAATAAAGTGCTACATGTTCATTGTTGTGCACTGGGGTAATAATGGCAGGTGAGACATGCAAAGGTGGTCAGCCTGAAAGGGAAACTGCAGCACATCAACTGGAAAAAGAGGATCCTTGTGGGTGGCAGAAAGTTTAGGAGCTCGCAAGAGGAAGTAACACGAGAGAGAGATGGGAAAAGGTACAGGCTGGAGGCTGGGTGAGGATATGAAAGGGACTTACAAGGATGGTAGGGTCTGCAAGGGGGAGGTTGGGTATGGAGTGGGAGTGGAGGGAGAAAGGTGAAAGCACAAAGGATGTTTGGAGGAGGAGTTAAAATGTGAACTATTAGCTATTTGGAGAAAGGTATGGAAAGTAATCAGCTACATGATGCTTGTGGGGGGCGTCAAAAGGAGACACCTTTGATTCTGTCAAGAAATAGATATGGGGATGTATTCACAAGGAAGGTATCAGAGTATGAAAGGCAAGGCTTGCATGGTGATGGAAACACATGCTGAGAACAGGAACGCAGAGGGAAAAATGAGCTGGATGGAGATAGGGTGTGGTGAGGGGAAAAGAGTCCTGTAAGTATGTAAAGGGGTAACTGATTAGAGATATTTCAGAGGAGGCTGGAAGCCTGCTGGAGTGTGCTGCCTGCCTGCAAGGGAGAGACAGAACCGGGGAAAAAGCCACGGGGAAGTGGTGTGAGGAAATTCAAGAGAGTGGAAATCATAGGGGCAGGACGAACTGTGACGAGGTTATAAAGCCATGGCAAGGTGCTGAGAAGCATGAGAATGAGGAAAAATGAAGGAATGTAGGAGGTATGAATTAGGATGAAAAGAAGAGCTATGCCTAGGAAAGAGGTGGTTTAGAGGAGATACAGGGCGGGAGAGCAGAGAGTGAAGGGAAATTTGGGGGTGTGTTTCTTAGTAGGCAAAGAGAAGGAGTAGTGCAAAGGTGCAGTGGTTTGCCCAGCAGAACTGGGGATGCCTCTTTACTGGGGAGTAGGTGCAACACAGGGAAAGAACAGGCAATGAGTTACAGGGGAAGCAGTTGGGGCAAGGAATAATGGGAAGACTGTGGGAGGTGGAGAACATACACAGACAAAAAGGAGCGATTTTCTGTTGCAACAGACGTAACCAACGTGTTTATATCTTTGTGGTAGGTACTGGCTGGGTGAAACAGCAAGAGGGAACAGAACAAACGTGCTGGTGGGGAAATGACTAAAGATATAAAGAGGTGGGAGCAGAAGGAATGGGAGGAAAGACTACCTGGAGGGCTGTATAAGCCACATGGCTGTGCTAAGGTCAAAAGTAAAGTGCGAAGTGTGTGGGGAGGGGGAGTGGAGTTGGGAACTGTAGGGCATGAGGTGGAAGTGGATGGGAATGACAGTTCCTGTTACATGGGGTGAGGAGCTCTGCGTGGATTGGCACACAGCGGTGTGGGAGCAAGGAAGGGACCTGTCAGGCTGTGCCTGCTTGCAAGGGCTTTGCAAGGGAAGGTGAAAGGAGGGAAAAGTTGTGTCTGGTAAGAGAGATTTGTGCACACAGCGTACTCAAAGGAAATGAGGGAAGTACAGGTGAGGACTGCAGACCTGGGTGTGGGGCCTGGGGGAAGGAAAAGAGCTTATGGAGGAAGGAAGAGTGATGAGGAGTAAGAAAAATTTGTATGATGGCTTAAGCCTTCTGTTGTTATCTGCCACTTGCTGTGAGGGAGGCTAAGTGTGCAAGGGGCCCGGGGTGCATGCAGTGCACCAGGAGAGCAGATTGGGAGTTGAGTGCAAGGGCACAGGTAAATCCATACAGACCTTGGGTGATCAGTACGTGGATGCATGGCATGCTGGTTCTGTGTGAGGGCCAGGGGTGAATACGTTCAGTGGGTGCTGCGCTTATGGGACTGGCAGAGTTGCAGCTGATGAGGACAACCCAGGAAGAAGCTGAAACCCTTGAGGGGTGTGTGAGAGCCCTGGGTTGCTGTAAGAGACAAAGGCCTGTGTGGAAGTCCCAAAGAGCCACCCAGGAGGCCGTGCTGACGTACAGGGTGGCTACCAGAGGCTGAGTGGAGCATCACGTGTCCACTGCGCTCGTGGCACAGCTCTCCGTGTCGAAATCACTTACGTAAGGCCAGCACCAAGGGTGAGTTTCGTGAGTGCTAGGAAAGCAATGTTTGCATTGAGAAGGAGGGCAGGAAAGGATGACTAACCGGGAAAATGGTTTGGTGCGTGGGTAGCGATAGGACCCGACGTGCTCTAGATGTACCTGCCTTCTGCGTGACTTGCACAGCAGGCAGGCTCTCCTCTTGAGGTTTTTTGCAGTTCTTTTTATGAAGAACTGCTGAATAATCCTTAGAAAATCCCAGTAGATTTAAATACAATATTTAAACCAGTTTCATTCAGAAGCATATCGACGCACCTTATTTTCACACAGTAGAAACTCTGACACAAAAGGGCAGAGAGGTTTCTCTGGGACAAGTTAACAGGGCTCTTGATGAACACCCATTGGGCTGAAGCACACAGAAGGACTACAGATGTCAGTCAAAGGAGAAAAACACTGTCTTTCTCCATGGCTTGAAGCAATGCCGGAGTAATGCGCAGTTGGTTGAGGGTTGAAAACATAGGATACATCTTAGGTGTCAGAAAGAAGCACTGGGAACTTATTTCCCTTCAAAACAATTGCATTTATTGACAACGCCCTTCAAATCTGGTCTAAAAACATCTTCAAATTGTGTGGCTTGCCTAGGACTTCAGGTTCTTCTACACTGAGTAAGAAAGTGCTTGTTTCCACCCATAGCTGGTGAGAAGATTGTGAGTAATCCCGTGGGACTTGCACTGGAAGAATCAGTCTGATCACACATAACCTCTAAACTTAAAGGTTGTAGCCTCTGTGCCCAGACCTTAAATAACATCAGCTCTGTGGACCACGGTTCATAGATCCCTTTTCTGTTCATTGCAAGGACAAATTCCTGCTAAAATAAAAACAGGTGGCCTGTGAAATGACAAGCAATTAGTGTTCTTGTAGCCATAGGTTGTGTTGGGAACCTGTTGTCCTGTTTCTTACACCAGTTTCCCACTGCAGAGTCCAGTTCAAGCTCTCCAGCTGGACAATTTTTCCTGGCAGTTCTTGCAGCTGGTTGCAGTCTGCGGGAAGCACCTTTCTCCTCTGGTGGGAGTGAACTTCCCACCATGGCAGGCTGCGGGTGGAGGGGACGGTGAAGCAGTTGTCCATGAGGGGGAGATGCAGTCTCAGACACTGGGATTCAGCGGGGCTGAAACCACACACCGCAGCCTGCTCAGCCCACTGCCACCAGTGCTCCCCTGGCCTCTGACCACTCTGCTCCCTCCACTAGGAAAATCAAACAGTGGCATCAACCTGTCAGCTGGCTGAGAAAAGAGAAAGGGATCAATGGATTGTTGCGGGAAGGGGAACAAAGTGTGTGCTGAACAAAGCTGTGCTCAGTGTGGAGAACGTGGGGCATTTGTGCCTGCCTGGACCCTTTGCAGCCATGATGCAGCCAGAGAAATCTGCTTGCGAGGGGCTGGAACATCTGGGTGTCCATGCAGATGTTTTCCTGGCCATGCATGTGTGTCCTGGTGGTGTCCAGAAGCGGCCAGTGGGAGGGGGTGACAGAGGGGGATGGCAGCTGTTGCTGTGTGGGAGACTCTTTGTGCATCTGTCAGTGGGGGATGTGGGGATCAGCCACTTTCTGAGGGGACAGATGGGGTGTGCGTGTGAAGAGAGAAGCGCTAAGGGTGGATATGGAGTAGTTTCAAGGTTGTGAAATGAGTGCTAGAGGAAACATCCGCAGCTATGTTCCTGATTGTATAATGAGCCTTAAGTCCATAGGGAAGGGGGAGTCCTCTGCGGGAAGCCTCAAGGGAGGTTATACTTCCCAAGGAAATAAAAAACACCTCACTCAAGCATCCAGTTCAGTTCAGAGTCTCCTTCTCTCCTTCACACGGTATAAGAAAGCCAGGAAACG
Organism: Tichodroma muraria; assembly: GCA_013390105.1. NCBI lineage: Eukaryota > Metazoa > Chordata > Aves > Passeriformes > Sittidae > Tichodroma > Tichodroma muraria. Next base: position 16,206 of record WAAG01005998.1, read on the forward strand.
TGGCCCTTTCCTTCAGGGCAGCAAGCACTTGAAAGACCACAGCAGGACCATGTACACCTCCCTCTCTGATCTTTCCCTGCCTCCATCTCCTCTCCAACTCTTGACACACACGAGGAGGGGTCACTCCCAGCTCGGCCTCTCGGTCTGCGTGCGGAGCTCCCACCTGAGGGAGCGTGTGACGGAGCCGAGCGTGGGGGAAGGCCATGTGTCTGTGCATGTCGAAACAGAGTTTGCTGGTTGTCATCTCAGGCTCAGAGAAGGAACCTGGTGGTTGCATTTCAATACACTTGGGAAGGATGGCAGGGTATTCCACGTTTCCATCAGGCAGAGCCTGACTCATTGGGAGTCACCGCTTGCGCAGCCGTGAAAATGCGCAGATTCTGTGGAGCAAAGTCCACTTGTGTTATCTGTTAAACAACCTGCATCAGAGGTGATGAAAACACTCTGGAAGGATCGCAGCCCACAGCCTAAGATTTGCAGCATTCCTCCAACATTTCCTGTGCTTCCAATGTGCAAGTTGCCTGTAATGGAACCAGAGCAATAAACATGCTTCTTCTCAGTTGTTCTTTCACACCTTCCAGCAATAAATTCCTGTATTTTGAGTCTGAACCTTTTATAGATTTTACATGTTTTATCTTACATTACAGCTGAGTTAGCGTGTGAGAATCTAGTTTAATTCAAAAACATCTATTTCTAGGCAATGCCTTACAAAAATTCAACCAAATTTGCCAAAAGTCTGAATCGATAGAGTCAGAGGTAACTGGTAGGGAACTGTAGAGCTGCATAAGGAAGAAGTACTTTGTACTCTACATGAATTCAGGTTGTGAGTGTGAAATTTAAGCCCAACCATTTCTTTTGAAAAGCTCTGTGGTTAGACAAGTTTGAATACAGCATCCTCTCCTGTGATTTCTACCTCACCCAGGAGATGGACACACTTGCAAGAACAAAATCAGTTTCTGTCCCCTCCAGAAAGGGGATTTGGGCAGTATTTGGTTTCTGCTCCAAACCAAGATGGGATATTTTGGCTTTTAGGTGTCAATTACCTCATAAATCTGATGGAGACCAAACCAGAATTGTTAAGAGGGACACATCATTTCATGTGCTGAGGGGTCTTTCCTGGATTAGTACATTCAAAAGTTAGAAAATATTTACCCACTTCAGTGTTTTCAGCTCATGTGAGAAGTAAAGCTATTTCTTCCACTCATTTCTCAAACAATTTACACAGTCAGATTTTAAATGACTGGCTTTCCAAATGGATGATGCAGAAAACTCCATAACATAAAAAATATCTTCCTGAAAAGACAGGTTTTGTTTGCTGTTTATTCATATTTGCATATTATCCCAATTAGATCTCTTAACATCTTGACCAAATTTCCTTCTTTGTTACTGATTGCTGAAGATATCCCTCATATATTTGACTTAAGCTGTCCTTTGTTTAAGCCCATTCCTTACTTACAGAGTTAATATGATTTTTTTCTCTAAGCATATTCTTCAATTTCTTAATTATATTTTTTCAGCTTTCTGACTTCCCTCAATTTCATCCAAAACTTTGATTTAGGCTACTAGAGCATTCAGGAATAAAACTCATGTTCCAAAACCAGGAGACATCTTTCCTCTATTTACCCGCCTTCTGCAATTACATTGACTTTTTGCACTCGTTATTTTTCTCTTTTGTGCCTCCCTTCTACTGTAAAAGAACTTCTATCTAATAAATCCAGCACTAGTTCCTTGTTTAAATCATGGCTAGCTAATTTTCAATACTATACTTTCCTAACTTCCTCTCTAACATTTAATACAGTTGCTCTGAATTGATTTTTCCTAGACATATTATCTTAGGCTTTTCTCCTCTGAATCTCTTATTTTCTGCCCATTTTTCTAACAAATTGTTGTTCTACATAGCATTGTTTTCCATCCTTTCCATTCTTTCTATCTATCTACAGCCCATTCCTTCTCCCATTTCATTTTTCTTTAGCTTTACTCTTTAACACTTTGTCGTGGTTTCATTGTGAACCAGACAGAAAAAAAACTATCAATTTGGGTTGCCAAAAGAAAAGAAATTTTGTAATCAAGAGCAAAGCAGGTTTAAACTTGAAAAGGACAGACTTTTATTAACTAATACAAAAAGGAAAGAAGGAGAAGGAAAAAAACAACTAACAAACTCTTAGAATTAGAATGAAACCTTTCAAACATTCTTCCTCTATTACCAAAATTTCTCTCACTCTCATTAACAACATACAGAAATTACATTTAGAAACTTTCAGTCAGTTTTTCAATTCTAGAATAGTCTTTCTTCAATTCTTCTAGAGATTGGAGCATCTTTTACTCGCTATGGAACTAAAAACTGAAACAAAACAAGACAAAACAAACTTTTCATGATAACAGCCGCCCGGAAAACATTTATATCATGAAAATTCCTCCCATATTTACAGCTCTTTAATAGCTGTACTTCTGGGCCATAATCGATCCATGGGGTTTATTTTTTT
>WAAG01005999.1:0-31743 GCA_013390105.1 Tichodroma muraria
CATTTCCATTTTTAATGATATTTAGCCAAGAAAACATATTACCAATAAAAGAAAAAACATTAAACAAAGTGAAAAGATAGTTTGTCCTCACCTGATAAAATGTTCCTGGTTTGATTCACCACCAAGTCTGGAGTATCATTAAATGCTGCATAACCCTAAGAAAAAAAAGTGAAAAAATTATGGTATGCTTGTCATTGTCAAATTGTTTGCAGGGTTTTTTTCCCTTTTATTCTATTTTATTTTATTTAAGGATCAAAAGCACACACATACTAAAATGTATATGGTAATACTATGAAAAATATGGTTTTATCACTGCATATTATAGAAGGTAAAAGCAAAATAGGAACTCTCAGTATATTTCAGATTTAGTTTGGTCTCCAGAATATTCCTTGGGGGAAAAAAGAAATCTATATTTAAATACACATGAATCAGTCACAGACATCTCAAACTTTGCTGCCTGTCAGATCTCAGCCCATCAAAAAGCCAGAAACACACATATGAATATCCACTAAGTGAAAGGAGTTACTCTGTACCAGCCTAACACCTCCTGTTTCCAAGTCTGTGCCTTCCAAACATGAAATGCATATTACAAACAATGAAATCCAATTGCTTCTAAAGACATTGCAATGCCTTGGACCACATTCAGTAGCTCATTTGGACAGAAAGGAGAAACCATTGCAGTGGATACTTGAAGCCCCACTCCCAGCAAGCCTGATCACTGCAGAAGCAGGAAGTCTCAAACTCTACATACAGCCTTTGGTTTCAGAAAGTGCCTTCTAATCCTAGTACACATTTTCAGATTCCCAGATTTTTCAACTGCTCAAACTAAGCCATTCTTTTCCTAGGTGAAAATCATAGGGGTTTTTTGGAAAGTCTTGCAAAAATACTAATAGCCATTACACTTGGTCCATTGCACCAGATTTAATGTTAAATATGCACATAAAGAATTTGAAATAAATATTTCAAGATAGCTGGAATACAATAACACCAATTAGGAGACCATGGATTTTTTTATTTTTTCAGCTTGAACCAAAAAGTAGAGAGCATGCTACTGGATCCATGTTTCTGTCTTTTTATTTTTTAAGGACTGTTCTTTCAAGCAGACAACTTGCAAAACATTTTATTGTACTATTCTGCAGATACAAAGCACTACATTCGTCCTTTCAAGTGTTAGATCTTGGCCAAAGAATAAGAGATATCCAACCATGAAGAAGGTTGAGATGGCAATAAAAGAACTCTGCTTGAGAAACCAAGGGGAAACAAGTGACACATGTATTCCAGGTTATTCATTAACAGTTTAAAAATTGTCAAGAAACATACCTTTTGAACCAGGCTAGAAAGGTCTATTTTAAGGACATCATTGATCTTTGCAAGCTGTGAGCTCACGCCTGGCAACTGGGAAGGAGAAAACATGCCTGAGTCACATCGAAGTACCAGTTTTGCTAATTCAGTAAATATTTCAAAGTTAAGAGAGAGGGTAAAGAAACTAAAGTGATCTTTAGAACGTTCCTAAACACTCGTGAAAACTGCTGTACAAAAGTAAAGCTTAACTCTCAGCATTTTTGGGAGAGCAGATTATTCCACTGCCCACAGCAACATTTTAACATAGCTGCTTGACATACATTTTATCCTCTTCTACACAGAAGATGAAAACAGTGACTGGAATTACCCAGAAACACAGAAAAAAGGAAGGTCACTTATCTCACAAGTGACAGCACACAGCAAGCCACTGAGTTGCAGAAACACTACTGGGCTTATTCAAGGCAATCATACTTTGAGAGTCTGAAAAATATTATTAGAAGATCTTACCCCACTAAAATTGGCATTGATGTTCAGTTGATCTAATGAATTCCTGATGATATTGCAAGTTGAGGCAGCCTGAGCCGCATTGCATGCAGAGTCATTGAGGGTGTTGCTTAGGTGCATTTTAACATCTGTCAAGTTTGCGTGAAGTCTCTCTGTTCCCTCCTGCAAAACCTCTACAGAGACACTCACATTTTCCAGTGCTTCCTTCGTTTCTCTGATGGCTGCAAAGATGTGAAATTTTTTAAAAAACACTTTCGTTAGAAAGCAGTCTATAGATACAGACATGAAGAGAAAGTGTACATGCATAAATCATATTATCTTCTTAACAATGCTGATTTAATTATGTCTCCTCCCAGAAAAACCCTCTAGCACAGAGTATGTATTTATTGCCTATAAAAATATACCACTTATGCTCTCCTACAAAGAAATTAATGTGCTCAGGTTACTTTTATTGAAATTTCATGCACTTCCCACTTTTCTACTTCTTCCCTACCTCTCCTTCCTCTGTGGTTTCAGTAAAGAACTTTAACGCTTGGTCATTAGAAACTAAAAGCCCATATACATCAAATTGTCTTTTCAGTATTTTCCTTATAATCCAACTCACAAATCATATAGCTGCAAGATGAAAGGTAAGGAGATCATGTTGCATCAGCCAAGCATTAATGAGTGTTCCACACTTTCTGGCTTTAGATTCCATCCCAATCACACAAAACGAAAGAAAATGAAAAGAACCCCAAACACTGAACAGGTGTTTAGTACACAAAGAACCACACAGACACAACTAAGAATACACAATACACGTGGTTTTTACCTTTGATAGCCCTTTCCACTTTGACTTCAAGACAAATAAGAGAAATAAAGCAAAAAAAAGGAGAACGATGACAAGTGAATGAGAAAGAATTCATGGGTTTAAAAAAAAAAAACACCAGAAACAAATGACTCAAGTTCATGGATGCCTTCCCTTTGCTCTGTAAGCTGTATCTGATTCCTGAAAAAAGAAGCTTTAAATGGAAAAATAATAAAGGAATATTTTCTCTAAAGGGAAAGAGAACTAAGAATGAGAAGCGCCAAACTCAAAGGTATAATGAAGAAATGCTGGTTAACACTCTCATAATAATCTTGGCAGTGTACAGGAAAAAATCCCTGACCTGTTAAAGACTAATCTGCAAATAGTTATGGCTATAATAATTATGCAACTTTAAAAGGACAGTTTTCCTAGTCTCCCTTATATTCAACAGAAAGGGACAGCAACCTAAAAAACAGGAAATTCAGATTTCATCTCTATTCAATGACTGCCAAAACTAAGTATCAACAATAACACATAAAATTTGATTTAGCTTTTAAATGTATTTACAAATATTAAGATGTCTGAAATCCTCTGTTTAAAAGAAATATCCAGGCATGTAGAAAAATGGTAAGTTGACTCATGGTGTTGCACAAAGCTATCCCATGCTGTGCCTGTTTTACCATGGCAACAGAACATTATACAACAACATGTACGTCTTTACCTCCTGCCATTGTCAGTGCTGCATCGAGTGCAGGACGTACTTCTTTTCCCAGCTGTTCTTGAACTCTGCTTCCAAGCACAGGTCCAACATCTGTAATATGGAAAGATAAAATAACCCAACACATTGTACACTAGCTTAATTTAAACTGTCTCTTAAACTACTTGCTGTCAGACTCTTTACTTAACAAATACATGTATTATATATATACATATATGTATGTTCATATAAATATATATACCATATATGCAATTTCATTTATACATACATATACATATGAATAAATATATGTATATTATTGAAATTTTTCTAAGGCTTGAAAGTCAGAACTTGAGTGACAGAAGGTCACAGGACACAGGGACAGGGACACAGTTGTGCTTTAGCTAGCTATAGACCTACAAATGAAAGAAGTAAATCAAGATATGGTGGAAAATATTCATTAACACTTGACCACGTGGGTAAACACACACAAGAGTTTTGACAAACCCCACAATATGTATTTCACTGCACTTACTACTATTTTGGGAACAGGATTTTTTCCACAATTTATCTTAAATAGGTCCAGCATCTGGACAGAAATGTTGTGGCATACTCTTTCACTACACACTAGTTTTCATAGTGCAAGAGAAATGAAAAAGTGGATTCTTTTCCTTTCTCCTGTTCCTCATGGATCCAGCAGCATGAAGGTCACCCACAAGCCAGACCTGGCAGTCAGCTCTGCTGAAATCCCTTAAGCACACTAAGGCCCTGTACCCTCACGCAGCACATCCAGCACGGACACACAGCCAGCTACCCCCACCTCCAAACCCTCCAGTTCCACTGCCCACAAACAGAAATGAACCTTGGCTCAGCAAAGCGACAGAGAAACTCTGAGCAGAGCGGGGTGAAGCATTTTAATGTGACACATCCTTTAGGTAATCACCAGGTCCTCTCCATTTTCATATCACAGTAAACTGATTTTTCAGTTGTTTTCCTTTTAATGAGATGGGAATACTGCATGGTACAGAAGCATCCCTTACTGTCAGCACTATCATTTCTGACTTGGGATGAGAATTTTCACCAGGCAGAAAACACTTTTCAGCATTTCCTTAGGGTGGGCAAACTGAATTCATCTACAGTACTCTAGAGATTTCTGCTACTGTTGATTCCCTGAGGAAAAAAATCCTTCTGTACCCAGGTGTCACACACTTAATTCTGGTATTTCAAGAAAATAAAACCTATCTTTATTTGATGATTGCTCTCATCACAGAGCCCGTAGGTTCTGTTAACTAACACTATAAATTTGCCTTGAGAACAAATATACATTTATTTTGAAATTTCAGTTTGGAGTGGCTGGGAAGATTCAAGCTAATACTCAAAATACAAATATAACTTCTTTATTATTACTGTTATTATCACAGACTTAAAGATCACATCTGGTTTTTCGACCAGAGTGTTCCTGCTGAGAATTAAGTAGGAAGACTACTTAACTACTGCTACTACTACTTTCACAGGCACATTCAATAAAGTCTTACACAGACAAGACATATTAACCTCAGGGTATGCCAAGCTGACTGAACTGAAAACTACTTTTAATATACATTTTAAACTTAAACATAAGCAGAGATTCTGGGCATGAGAATCAATTTATTATAAGAGGCACAATGCCACAGTGGCACAGTTTGATCCCAGTAACAATTTTGGAAAGTGAATCTGAAATTACAAACAAAAAACCAAAACAAAACAAAAAAACCAGTCAGTTTTCAGATTGTTTTTGTTTACTGAGAGCTTTAAAAGTGAAGTCTCATACTGTAACTGTGCTGAAGGGGAAAGTACAACAGTTGTACTTCAAGTTTTATCTCCTGCTTTTCAAATGCTTGTTCTGAAATGGCAAATACATTAAGCAGCTTTAGAAAGAAGATAAGTTTATACCTCAACTCCTAGCTGAATAGAAAACAAAGGCAGAACAAGAAAAATAAACAGAGATCTCTCTCATTGGAACTATCACAACTGCTATTGTTAATTAACAATATCTGTTAATATCTGTTCTAGTATCTGTTCCTTGATACTTGGCTCCAATTTAAAAACTGAGGACAAATATTCCGAAATATTCTAAATATTCCAAAACTGAAAAGGAAAATAAAATATTAGCCTGACTTATTGGACAATAATTTAATAAAATACTTTTATTTCAGGAAATACTATGCATTATACCACTCTGAGACATTTTATGTGAAAAGGATTTTAGTCTCGTTTACCACTGAGAACAGCACTTCTATTTGAAAACCATATTCTCATAAATGAAATTTCATTTTGCACCATGAGCTAACTACTTTATCTTATTGAAGCTTTTAAATACACATTGCTAACCCTCTTTAAATAAAAGTACTTACTATTTAGGTCAGAGAGTGCTTTATCCTTAGTTGTGTTGTACTGGCTCACCAAGTAGTCAATTTGCTGAGGAGAAAATTATTAAAAAAAACTATTAAAATAACTGAAAAAAGTAACACTTCTGAATGTGGCAAATGGTCACTTTGAAACAATCAAAGTATTTGTGCAACCCCTCCAAACACTTGCCTTCTACTGTTTTCAACTAAGTATTTTATTTTCTTAACAGTACTGCACTTTAAAATAGTGTTTGATTGGGACACCTACTTAATTGGAACAACTCTGTGGGCAATGATTCAGCTCAAAAATATTAAGTAGCAGGAATGGTGGCCTTATGGAGGCTTCAAATCAGTCAGGCCAATAAGGTTTTCCATGTTTTCAACTCTGTTACTTGATTTTCCCCTGGCACTAGTTCCTCCTTCACGGAAAGGTCGGCATTGATGTGGAGGCAATTTTGAAACAATTCACCAACTGAAGGAATTTGTATTTGGGCAGCCTCTCAGAGCTTCTCTTGTGGAAAGGAATCAGCTGCCCTGTCTTAATACAAATAGTTTTATTTAACCCATGTGGATTTGGCCCAGTCTCAACCTGAGCTATACCAAGACACCCTAACAATATAAACCAGTGTAGTAGTTTGGCCGTGATTGGCCAACGTGTATTACTGACATTTGATAAAACCAATGAAAGTGTGGGTACGCCTTTTACGATACACCTTTTTTAAATGCAAACCCGGGAATCAGCTCTCTCTTGGTTTCCGGCAAAGGCTCAGGTAAGAGCTCCTGCCTAACATTCTCTGCTCCCCCTTCCCCCACGTGGCCGTCGGGCCTGGGGGGGAGGGGGAAGCAAGTCAGGCTGACCGGGAAAAAGGAAAAAAAAACCGCAGAGCCAAGCTGTGAGCTACGCTGCTGATATCTGGCTGATGGAATTCGAGTTTTCTTCTCCTGCAGCATGGGTCGGTGAGAGAATTTCCTCAGGGCCGTCTCGGAGCCACGAAAGATCACGCAGATTGGGCGGGGATGGCTTTTCTGAGTGGAGTTCACTCTGGACTAATTTAACCCTAATGAGACCGAGGGGTGGAAAGAAGAACCCACTAACTTTCTTTCTCTCTAACCATAAGAATCCAGCCAGAACTATAGCCAAGAGTAGCTCTGCAGCCCCAGCACGGCTTGTTTTAGTAAATCTGACTGCTTTGGCATGGCTGCTGCCTTTTGTGAACTCCTTAAGTATTCAGATGAAACCCGAAAGCTTCTATCTTCTCCGGAGTGAAAGAAAGGACAGAATGAAGACACATAGAGAAACTACGTAAGGATATTCTGCAGTCAGAAATTGAAGGTGATATTTTAAGTGGAGGAGAGATAAGGAGTTGTTTTATTTTTACATTAAAATCTTTTATAAGCTATGGTGATGGACTGTAATATAATGAGACAATTTTCCTTTAAACCATAAAAGAATATGGGGAGATGAACGGTTCAAATTGTAAATCTGAGCAAAAGAACACTATATTGACGGGGCCAGTATTGAGATGATTGTGACTGTTGGGAAATTTAGACAGAGCAATGAAATTTTGTCCTAGAGAAGAAGATGAAGAAGAGAACTTTTGCTGTTGAACAGTTTTGTCTTTAAAAAAATAAACCCCATGGATCGATTATGGCCCAGAAGTACAGCTATTAAAGAGCTGTAAATATGGGAGGAATTTTCATGATATAAATGTTTTCCGGGCGGCTGTTATCATGAAAAGTTTGTTTTGTCTTGTTTTGTTTCAGTTTTTAGTTCCATAGCGAGTAAAAGATGCTCCAATCTCTAGAAGAATTGAAGAAAGACTATTCTAGAATTGAAGAAACTGACTGAAAGTTTCTAAATGTAATTTCTGTATGTTGTTAATGAGAGTGAGAGAAATTTTGGTAATAGAGGAAGAATGTTTGAAAGGTTTCATTCTAATTCTAAGAGTTTGTTAGTTGTTTTTTTTCTTCTCCTTCTTTCCTTTTTGTATTAGTTAATAAAAGTCTGTCCTTTTCAAGTTTAAACCTGCTTTGCTCTTGATTACAAAATTTCTTTTTTTCTTTTGGCAACCCAAATTGATAGTTTTTTTCCTGTCTGGTTCACAATGAAACCACGACAACCAGCAACTCAGTTATCACCAAATCCTGGGTCTGGAGAAAAGGCTAATAAAGAACCATCCCAAGTGGAAAACTTACACTCATTTTGAAAAGGAATTATTAATTCCTGTATGTTTAAAATAATGCACTATGAATTCTAGCCCAACCGAGCTAAAGTGGGAGCTAAAGTGGTGTAAAGGTTAACACACTTGACAAATGGATTTCCAATTTTAAGCATGATTCAAATGTGCCCCAAAGTGTATCTGGTTTGCAGTCTCAAACTTTCTTTGAAATAAAGAAAAAAAAGACAAAAAAACCAACCTCGAAACAACCTATTGATCAGTGAATCTAATTAAATGACAAAGCAGGAAGTGGACCCCCTTTTTCCAGAACAGGATTAAAAAAATTGAGGGTTTCTTACTAAGAAGGCTGTAGATATATTTTTGCTTATTTATTCTTTTGGTCAACCTATGTTAACCAAAGGACTAAAATTTTGCAGGGCTACAGGTCTTGCATTGTCTCCAGCAATGTCCCAGACAAAAGGCGATTCTGTATAACTAACAGCGTTATCGCTCAACACTCACAGTCCGTAAATCTGCTGTGACATGAGCTCTTAACACAGGACTCAAATCCTCTTATATGCTGTACACACCTCATACTGATGAGTCAAGGACATCAGTTCGAATTTCAGAGCTTTACAATTTGGTGGATACCAGGATTTTTTTCAAAAAAACTGTAGCTCTCCTCCTTTCCTCAAGAAATTCTTCCTCAAGAAATGTGTGTGTATACATGATACTCATGCACCTTGTCTGACAAAATTACTCAGGAGATATAGCTGATGACTGCATTAATACCAAGTCTAAAAAAGAAAAGGCAATAATCCCACACTGAAACTAAAAACCTACTAAGTGAGACTTTGACTAATCTCTGGCAAAAGTGTTCAAGTCCTGACACTTTTCAATTTAATAATTAGGTGTTTTTATTGACATTTTAGCTAGTGTCTATTTTTTTCTCTATTAAGGTAGTTCTATATAACAGATTTTCTCCTCTGAAGTTCCAGATTGTCAGAACCCAGCACATTGTCAAAGGGATTCTCATGGTTTCTGATGTGACTAGATTGGTGATTGATTCCCAGCATCAGCTCCAGACTGACCAAAAGCACTCTGTTTCAAGAGGGATTATTGACATGACCTCCACTTCTTGTCATATACCTCCACCACCCATCTGTCACAACATCACATGCAAGCAAGTTTGGGGAACAACTCCAGATAGGAAAACATTTGAGGCACACCCAAAGATGTCTCCTCATACAGCTCTGGTCAGCAGAAAAGCACCCCAGAATTACTGTGACTGGGATGCTACCACACTCATGGATTCCACATAACTGCATGAATTCCACCTATTTCTAATTTATCAGTCACATGGAAGTAAAAGAGATTAATAAAATTGAATTCAAATAATTAAAACTAATGAAAGCCAAGGTAATAGAACTGCCAGACGTTTTTTCCCCCCTACAAATTCACAAAGAATTGAAATTGCACATTGTCTACAAGTCTTCCTAACAAGCTGTTGTGTTTTTTTTTTTTTCCAACACAAAACAAGCTTTGCAGAGGACTATTTATGGAACTCTTAAGGAAAATCTGAAAGAAAATAATCTTTCCTGTTCAGTATGGTACAGTGTGACTCTGGTTTACAGAAAAAACAGCCCAAAATATTCCTAGAAAAGAAGTTATTGTGAATAGAAGTTCAGAAGCCCATAGCAGTATGCCCAAAATACAAGGAAACAGGAAAGAGCAACAAGGAATCCAAGTTTTCATGTAATACTTTTTTTTGTTATGTTTTCCTTTTAAAAGCTTTTTTTTTCCAAATTATTTATCTTCTGCTTGTGATCTACACTAGTTCAGTAGGAGGAAAAAGGCCTACAAGCATCACACTCCCAAAATACAGCTCAGAAGTTGTCCAAGGAATGCTGATCCATCAGGATAACTCCCAAGCACTCACTGCTGTGTGAATCTTACCTTGCACCGGTTATTCTACTTAGTGAGACTGACATACAGAGAATAAACAAAATACTGCAGGTGTACAGAAAGAAAGAATTATTTTCTGCAATATTTCTTATTTATACCTCTTCCCTCCCACCCTAACTCCCCATAAAGAAAAAATTCTTTACCGCTGGAGTGTCGTTAAGGAAAACTTTCAGATCTTTAAAATTACTGTTAACCAGTTTCCTTGCTCCTCGGACTTGGTTAGTTAAATGCTGGTTGGCAGCATATGCACAGAGAACTCCAACACTACAAAAAATATAGATAACAGATATTTGTTAATGTAAGTGCACACTCTAACATAAGACAGAATCAAAAAATGATAGCCAAAAAAAGTCAGCATCATCAAAAGAAAGGTTTCCATAAATTACTACAGGTTCTCACATACACCATGAGGCAGACTATAAAACTGAGCCAATATTGTACTACTAATTGAAAAAAAAAAGAAAGGAAAAGCTATGTTACCCCAAAGTCTTCTGAAGTTATTAATGTACAACTACTAATCCATTTGCATGGGTCAGAAAACGTGTATAGCCTAAGTAAATTGTCTGTGACTTAGAAACATTAGGCTCTTTTACAAGTATCATTAACCTTGACACAGCTACAAGCAAATGCTTGCCAGTTAACTGTGAAAAGCAGTATTTTTTCATTTGATAACTTCAGCAAGATTTATTCATAACACAATTTATTTACATAATTGCATGGATCATTCAAAAGCACACAAATAGTCCCCATTAATGCTAAAATAACATGCATTTCCTGATACTGAAACAAAAGGTGGAAAGTGAGCTAGACTTCTTGTCAGCACTGCTGATTAACTTCTATTTCATCACTCCCCCCTGTAAAGTTTCCATTATGGCATGGCAGATCTGTACAAACAGTAAGTTAAAAGGCAATTAAAGGTCTCATGAGAGACTTCAAAGATCTCTTATCATATATGAACCTTAGTTTTTTGTTTAACTTAGGTGCAAAACAGACTTAAAGAGAAGGATGATTTTTAAACATCTCACATTCACAACAGCTAACCTTGCAGGTAAGTACCAGAAAAGTCAAGAGTAATCACCAGAGCGGTAATAGCCTCAAAACCAGGCTGACTACAAACCCATCTGATGGGCTAAGCACTAAATCTGAGATTTAACCAGTAGAAAGCTGAGGTGCACTCACCACAGGCAGGATTTATCCCCAAAGGGCAGAAACTGCCTCAAGGCTGCAGTCAGGCACATTACAGGCAATTCCTGGTTGACACATTTGTCAAGTCTCTTACTTGGTACTGCAATTCAACAGTGCAACACTAGAGAGGCAGTACCCTGAAAGGCCATTATGGACACCCAAACACAGGAGAAGGGAATCACTGACACAAATGGTACTGTACTCCTGCCCAACTGTCAAACTTCCTAAGCTGGGCTGTCAAGAAGACTTAGATACTAGTATTTTTAAATAAGACTTACAGAAAACCTAATCCAGGCTCTCTATGGGGAAAAAGACACATGGTAAGTATAATTATTGCTCCAAAGAATATGCATTCAAAGGAAGCCATAATACAGACACATAAATGAAATGATGGAGAGCTAACAGGTACGTAAAATAACACAATCTGTGTATCCTGGCAAGACAGGAGCAAACATCCTGATTTATAATGTTCATCTCCTTCTTCAGTGAACCAATACCAAACCTTCATCTTTATTTTGCTTTTCCTACTTTAGCTTTTCCAAACAATGTAAAGGTTTGTTCTCCTCCTAAAACTGGTCACATGCACAAGAATTTGTGGCTCTGAAAAATACTCTCTGAAGGAAAACTCTAATTTCAAAGCTGGTCAGAGAGAAATGGCAGGACTATATGCTACAGGTCAGATCTATTAGGATTCCTTTACTAACATTTTTTCCAATATCCAAAAACATTCATGACAGGATGACAGAGATTGACATAAAGAGGCTGCTTCTCTACCCAAAATTTCACAGCTATATCTTGAAAACTGGCTGTTAACTAACCTCCCAGAAGTCACTAAGGAACAAAAGGGACACACACATTTATCCTCCTACTTAACCTGCAGCAAATGGCATAGTTTTATTGCCACTATGATGAACACTCAAGCAGACACTATTACAAGCTACCACCCAAGGAATGAGAACTCAAGAATGCCTAAATACCAAGGAACTGAGTAACTTTCAATTCAAACCGTTCTATAATTTCATGACAAGCATAGTAAACAGTTCAGTTTTGCATATAGGCAACGTATTATTTCTTTTCACTCTACTGTGACATTGCTAACAAAACATTTTAGCTTTTCTTTGTTAATCGGAAGACAAACTATCTCAAGCTATCAGAAAAAGCAAACATTTATACTGCCCTGAGGCTCAGAGCTTATAGCCACATTATTATTCTTTAGACAGACAGCATTTTTATGCCCTTTCAATTCTATGCTCAGAGATCGGAAAGGTCAATTGGAAGCTAACAAAACAATACTTTGTAAGATCTCAGCACAACCATCTTGCTCTTCAGCTTCCTAAATGGAAGGAGTGGGTGGAAACAAGATAGTGGAGATAGTTAAAAGCAGCCAAGGTACTCAGAACAAGTGTGACTGTACTCTGAATGCAACTAAACAAACACACAACATAAGAGGAAAAATCTATTTATTATGTAACTGAGCCTTGAGTCAACATTCAATAAGCAGCTACAAGGAGAAAGTCATAAGTAGGAATAAAAAGGACATACCACTTCTGTAACAGGCTAAGAAAATTGTTTTAACAATTCTTCAGGAGTCCAATATTCCACGCTCAAGTTTCTTGTCAGGTTTCACAGATGCATATAAATGTTACTAAACCAGCTGCAGGGGGGAACCCAAGCTTTTCCTTTAGCTGAGCTTCCAAAAATCTCAAGTCACAAAATAGAAACCCTGAGCTCATTTACGTATTGGAAGAACAGCTCCTCCCCCACTACCAGATAATGCATTTAAGAAAATAATGGGATAGAGGTTTCTGTATCAACTTTTCCACCAATTCTTGCAGATACTATCGATTTCCAGGTTCTGAACAACATGTATGAACAATCCTACAAAGCCAAGAAGACAAATGTGAAGCCTGATGGATGAGGTACTTGCCAAGATGCCAAACACCATTTCCTTCCTCCAGACTTGGCTTTCCCTAACATGCATTACTTCAAAAAAGAGGTTATAACACAAGCTCTCTTGGAGGCACAGAAAACTAACTTTGTGGTTTTCTATGCAATTATCAGGAAATTTTCTATCACCAGCAAATTTGGTATTGCAATATATGCTTTCTTAAAAATCAAATGTTCCTCCCTTGCCTTTATAATGTATAGAACTAATGAAATTACATTTCTTTTCCAGAGAAAACATGTTTGCCTAAGCTTGCAGATGACTAGCAAGTAAGATGTAACAGCAGGTCTCTGTCCCTAAACTTTCAGTTAACATTTGAAGAAAAGCATGTAATGGTTTTCATGGTATGTCTGGAATATCAAATCTACTTAGCTATGTATCTGATAGATTATTTCTACATCCTCCGCTCTTTAGCAATAGAATCCTACTTTTAAGGAAATATTCATGTATAAAAGCTGTGAACTACCAAAAACACTGCATGTATTTTTGACTCAATCTATAAAGAAATATTTCAGACAGAAAGTGGAAAATGACATCCTGAAGGCCTATTAGGATAAATAACTGCATATATAACCACAGGTTTTCTGACTTCTTTCTTATACCTCTACTTGAGGAAAGCATACCTCTCACCTTAATCCCCACCTGCAGAAAGTAGATCTAGTTGGAGCCTTTTTTTAAACTGAAAGAAAAAACCCCAAACTTATATTTCCTTTACACACCACTCCAGTAAGCTGAGTCTAAAACCTCATTCGAATTACCAGAGCATTACATCAGTGGAAAAGTGAGAAGAAATGTTCATCATGATTAAGATCTACTGGCTGAAATATTCTAAAATCTGCATTAACAAAATAGATATGTGAACTTGCATCCTGACACACAAGAAAACCCATCCCCATGTTAATAGAATTTTCTAGAGCTGTTGCCTAGATACACAGTCCATTGCAAGCTCCACAATCAGTCTTTTCCCTACCAATACTCTCCACTGTGCATGTGTCTTTCCCAGCCAAGGAAAGACAGTTCGAAGTCATTTTTCTAAACCAAGGACTGGAAAATATAAAAGAAAAAGGAAAAAAATGGCTCAATGAGAGAATCCCAGAATGTCTGGCACTGCAAGACAGGGAAAAGATGGAGAACATACACTTAGATGGTAATCCTGAAGAAGTCCACCCCCTAGAAATCCTTCCCAGGCCCTTCAGCAGCTGTCTACGTGTACGTTCCACAGGAATGCCTTCAAAGCAGAGCTCCACTGGCAGAGGTGTGGGATCAGGGTACTCAGAGGGATGCCAGCTTTGCTAAATGCATCTTCTGAAGCAGCACAGCTCAGGGTGAGGGAGTCTGTGGCACTCCAGTCACTTGGCAGGGGTTTGGGAGACCTACTCCCAAAGAGGCTTCTCGTGCTGCATGAACTTGAAATTATACCCAAACAATGACAGGATCTGCCTTAGAAATTTCACTGCACATCTTAATGTAACCTGTATTGATGGAGATCGTTCAAGCTTTCATTCTTTTGTCTCCGTCTGCAAGTAGCCATAAGCATTTTACCTGCACAGGAATAAACTCTTCCGGTTATTGTCACAGCTTATGTATTCAGCTCCGGCACAGTCCTTGAGAAGTGTGATTTTGGGAAGAACTACAGGTAAACCTTCCACGTAAGCTGAAATTGCATAGGAACTTTGGGGAAAAGCAGGTTATAAAGCTTCCACAAATAAGTCACTACAAGGATAGTTTTTGAGTACAGTACAAGACATGTAGAAACAGTTTTAAGTAAACCTCCGGCTTCCCCCAGTATTTTTTGTTGGGGCAATGGCTATCAGTAAGACTGTCCTTTTGTGTTACAGCTCAGCAGTAAGCAACCTGACATGGGCTTAAATAGATCCAGGCGAGGCATCTTCTCGTCCCTTGTTAAAGAAGATCCAGAAAGGGCAGGAGAATCCCTCTTTGTACAGAGGCATACTGGAGATTTGAGCCTTCAATCAGTCTGGGATCAATAATATTAGCCTTGTAAAGTTCTATCTTGCCTTGCACATCACTCACAGCATTACAGACTTAACCAGGGAGTCCTCATATGAGATTACCTCCACTCAACCTGCTGACTTATTTCAGGCAACACCCCCTGCTTAGGTTAAGCATCTGATACCTAATGATGAGCATTATCATGATGAGCATATGATGTCTCATAAAACAGGGGGAGAAAAAAAGGAGAAATTAAAGAGGCAATTTTCTTAGCTCTGGAAAGCATATTATTAGGGATCATTAATCTGCCAGTCATGACCTGGGAAGAAGCATTTACCTGTGCTGGATATGCTTAATCCCACAAGGACAGCTGGCAGCAAATGCATAAGTTAGAGACCAACAAGGGGGAAAATCTTAATTTCTCTACTAACAGGCAACCACTATAGCCAGAAAGCAGCATCCTGCAACACAGTGTCCTGCAATGTGGTAGAAAGACAGCTGACAAGCTCTGTCACCTACCTCCAACTTTGACATGCTGAGAGGTAATTTAATAACTTACTGTCTTCAAGGCACACTTGAACCATAAAGAACTTTTGTCCTGTCATCATGGCAGGGATGCACCTATCACCCTACACCATTTGGTTTTCGAATCTTCAAATTCTTGAGGTTCATGTTTGTTAGTGATGTCTGGGAGAAAAGAGCATGTTCCCATATCTGAACTGTCCTCTATTTGAGTGTAAGCAAGGTCATCCTTTGTCATGACACACAGTAATAGAAAAAAATTAATTTAGATTACAGTGAAGCGACAAAGTACATCCCATATGACTGAACAGTCATACTGTACAGAGCAAAACACTTTTTTCTTCTTTAATAGAATCACAAAACAAGGAGAGTAGGCAGGTGAAAACATGAAGAAGTTAAAAGGAAAACAGAAAGCCTGAGCGCGAACAATGTATTTTGAAAACAAGAAGTCTTGATTGTAGTTTCTCATCATCCATTACATCACAGGAGCATATTCCTAACACCAACAGTGCAAAAATGTCTCCAAACTCCAGATTTTACAGGGAGCACGTGCATGGCTTAAAAACACAGCACCCAGAAGAAAATCCATTGTTATAAACTAGTATAAATATCTGGAGTACAGCAAATACTGAAGGAAGTCACTTACTTGCTTTTTTCACCACTACAACACTACCAAGAACAAAGCAGTATGTGAGATCTTAGGCTCTCTATGGGACGGGGAATGAACACAGTTCACACTCCCTCATGTTCACAAGTGTAATGTAACATTCTGCAACTGCTGTTTTGAGACCGGCAAAAACGTAATTTGCCCAATACAAACATAACTTTTTTGTTTGTTTCACACCTACATTCTGCTTAAGTAAGTACATAATGACCTGTGGATAGCAACGGTGGCAGCATTTTTTTAAATGCAGTTACATTTTTTTTAATAAGCAATAATAGTACTTAGTCTAATAAAATAATTTCTGCACCTATAGGCTAATACAGTAATATTATTTGTCATATGACACTGGAAAATAAGCGCTAAACCAAGGTTCATATTGTTCTCTTTATCGCACTTGCCTTATTATTAAAGAAGCAACAAAAAGAAATGTTGCAAAACAGCTCCTCTGACAGTCAGCATTTTTCTTCTGTCTTTGATGCATTTCCCCACCACAGTTGTCACAGCAACGACACATACAGAAGCAAAGTCCCACAAGAGGCAGTAACAAAATAAATAGCAATCCCAAGGCTGCGGAGACTATAAAACCGATTTCATAGTAGATGGCCTGCAATTCAGACAAAAATAGTGGTAATAGCAGATATCACACAGTAACTGCAATCAATATAGAGCAAATAATTAAAAATCAAACTACATACTAAACCATCTACTAAGTTACTGAGGTTATGGACTTGGTATATTTTGTCAATAATTGACAACTTTTCTAACAAAAAGATATACAATAGCTAATAATTACTGTAGATACTGATAGCTAATAATTATTTTGCTAGAGTATTAGCTAGGCGAACTACAAGAGTGAGTGCTAAGAGAGAAGTAGGCTCACAAGAAATAAATGTGAATCAATGAATGGAAACAGCTTAAAAATGAACACATCTGAATTCCCAAACCACGAATTTACTGCTTCTCACATCTGTTTCCAAAAAGGCTCCACAAATCTCAGCAAGGCTAACTAGAGCAACACCTCATCGGGGAAAAAAAGACGCTTCACTTTTTCTCCTTTTTATTCAGTTAAGAGTAGAAAAATTCATCTGAACCCCAAAGGGAAGTATTTCACTGGAAGATCAATTACAATGGCAGAGGTTATTCCAAAGTGCTGAATTTAAAACTGCTTAGAGGCAGGAAAACATGGAGAAGCAGACAGATTTTAAGATCTCTCAGGTAAAGACATTTATTCTGCTGCCAAACAGCAAAGCAGCAGCAACTAAAAGGATGCTTTCAAAAGCTGGCAGGAGTGAAAGGGAACGATGCAATGCAATACCCTGACTCGCTTTCACACTGCAAGAGCCCTGGGACCAAGAAGCTGGGCCAGGCAGCCCTGGCAGGGCCCTACACGAGGCAGTGTGGCTCCCAGGGGACAGACACACCGTGAGCTGGCCATGCTGCTTCCCTCTGCTGAAAACACAACCCAGCCAAAACCGGACCAGGGAGGTGTCTGCACACAGAGATAGCACAGAGTGGGCATGCTCCAGGAGTCCTTCCCTGATAAATCTCTCTTCTCCTTTCCTTTCCCAATCTTCGGAGAACTAATTCTCACACTAGTACTTTGAGTCCTTTTCTGTTTTACAGATCCACCAGCACAAGGGCAACTTGGCAGCAAAAGGATGAAACTGAGGCTGCATAACTGTCCTGTAAAGTAAGTTACAATTTCTCACAAATCATGCTCTAGTTCCAGCTTTGCTGATGCCCTTCCTCATAATCCTTAATTACCAATTGTGCCAAATACAGCAACTACCACCATTAGCCGAGTTGCAAATTTCTGCCCTAATTACCAATTCTAGGATGAAAACTACTCTTTTAATTATTATTAAC
Source organism: Tichodroma muraria (assembly GCA_013390105.1). Taxonomy (NCBI): domain Eukaryota; kingdom Metazoa; phylum Chordata; class Aves; order Passeriformes; family Sittidae; genus Tichodroma; species Tichodroma muraria. Next base: position 17,937 of record WAAG01005999.1, read on the forward strand.
TGCTTGTTAAAACCTGTGCTTCCTTCTGAAGAATATGAACTACATACTTGAAAGAAGAATTTGGCTGGATTTTGCAAAAGAATCACTGTTTTCTTTTCTATATAGCTGAACACTTCAAAACCTATATGACAGCATATGTTATTTTAAGACAGGTTAGATGGAAAAACAGTATTTAAAGTAACATTAAAAATGGTTATGGATGTTTTAACAGGAGCAGTGCAGACACGTTTAGTTTCTTTTCAAAGCTGTACATCTACTATAAGAAGTTACCTGAAGAGTCAGGACAACATTTTCTGGCTGTGGAAGTCAAAACAAATGGAGAATGTGTATAATACACAGGCAGCATGCACAAAAAACAAATCCCATGAATAATTAACCATGACTAGACCATAACAACTAACAACACAGAAACAATAACAAACAAGTCACTAAAGTAAAATAATGCACAGAAACACCAATAAATAATTATGGAAAAATATTTACAATAAAATACATAGCAGCTATTTTCTGGTTTCCTTGGTGAATGAAAGGAATCTAGGATTTATCCAACAAATACGTTCATTTTAAAACAACGACAGACCAGTTACTCCCGCATTGGGCATCTATTTCATACAATTCCCAATATATCTTGCAGGAGGCCAGAGACTGCATTCTTTTGCGGTTTGGTGATTTCTTCATGAATTCCACCTGTCACAACTGATATGGTATTCCTGACTAACTTTTTCTCCTCAGTGCTTACTTCATTTTAGTAGCTCCACTAGCAGTTTTCGAATCTTAGCACATTACACACAAAATTAATCCTGACTTTTAATTAACCATGTAGAGGTTCAATTTAAATTACTCAAAAGAAAAAAAAGAAAAGGCATTCAAGAAAGACTGAAGAAATCTATTTAACAGTGCTTACCTATTTTCTAATCTGTAAAACCAAAAAAACAGTTAAAACTAAACATTCAATGTCAGAATTTCAGAAGAACCCAATTCCCCCTTTGTTTCCACAATGGAAAATGAATTTCTTGTATTTTCCCCTTCGTCTCTGCCTGCCAAATTCACAGCTGACAGTGCTTTCCCCTTTCTCCTAAGTGGAAGAAAAGCAGACAAGCTAAAGACAGCAAGACCCCTCAGCCCAAAGTCTGATGTGTGAGAATCAGAAATGTTCAAGTTTTAGTGATTTATTTATCAGCATCACACACATCCTTTTGAAACCTCTACTGTACAGTACTACTTAAAATGCTCAAAATCATATTTTGAACATATTAACATATTTTCTCCTGTATCAATGATGACTAACACTTCCCCCCCCTTATTATTCTGGTACCAAGCATGATTTTGAACGTTTCAAGCATGCAGCCTCCCAGCAGAAGCAAAGCAATGGCGGCAGCAGCAAGCTGGCTCCCCTGAGCAGGCACGGCTCAGCTGCTGGGCTGACCTGGCAGACTGCTGTCCCTGGCAGGGCACAGGGAGATGGTCATGGTTAGAGCCCAACTGGGAACACTAGGACACACACCACAGAAGTGGGAAGGGCCTCCTGGGTCACTAACACATTCTACAAATAGGTTAAAAAAAATGATACAGAGAAGTGACAGCAGAAATTTAACAGCACAAATAGGAAAAACAGATTTCCTGTTCCTGCTGCTGAAGGGATGTCTTCAGTTCTTGGTGAGCAAGTCTTCTCACATGTCCATTTCAGCTCTCATGCTTCTGTGCTAGCACTGTATTTTGTCCAAGAAGCAGAACTTGCTTTCTAGTGCTTCCTCTCCATATACATGTTTAAAGAGCAACCACACCCCTTATTAACTTTTTTCCAAAGCTAAGCAAACTCTTCCAGTTTCGTCTGAAGATCCACAGGTTTCCCAGATCACCCTAATGAACACTTTCTGAACTCATCCTAGTCTGAATTCATTCTCCCTGAATTTGAGTTATCAAAACCACAGGCAAACATTTCTAACTACTTATTCACATCTTTCACCAACATTCACTCTTCCCTGTCTCCATTGGAAATTCTTCCAGGGGCACATCTACAGCCATGCTGGCTGCTTCACAGCTGATTCTGACTGATGCTGCTGTCTTCTGAAGCACACTCTACTTGTCTTGATGTATTTATGTTTTCCAAACTTGTTTCAAGGTTTTGCACTGTATTCAAGTCAGAATTTGGACAGATGAATGCTCTGTATCTGTTCTGCTTCTTAGGCACTCCTAATATTTTAACTGCCACCCGATAATAACATCCCCTACGCAGGAATAGTCTCAGATTTCTCATGACTTACATACTAGTTACTAAATACTCTGCCTGTGGTCAGGGATGCCACCTACAGTCCAGAAGTTCTGTCCTGAGACTCTCCCATCCAAGCCCTACCCTTACATTCTTCCCTGGCTATGCAGGAACAATCTGGGATGCACCACTCTCTAGAGTCCCACCCACCAAGCAAGCAGATGGGATCAGCAAGAGTCACTTGATGCAGCATAACAACAAAAACCACACACCAGGACATCATGCAGAGCCCCAGTAAGGCCATCCTGGTCAGAGCAATAGCTCAGTGCCTGTATGCAAGCACCACACTCATCCCCCTGACAGGTACACCACACTGTGGGGACCAGAAGCAAGCAGCTCATATGAAGTAACTTGTCCACTGCCTGGGCACAGTTAAATTCCTACTGCAGAAACTCAACTCCTGATTCGAAAGCGGAACACTGTGCTCCAGAACAGCCTAAAACTCAGATGCACATTCCATTCCATCTTCTTGCTAATATATAAATAGTATATTTATAACAAACTCAGCTTTTTGAAAACAATAGCTGAAGCTTACAAGAGAGCTAAGCAGTAATGTAAAACAGTAACCTTTTTTTTTAAATAAAAACAGTATTTTTCAATACAAAGAGCCATCAATCTTTGTGCAATAATCCCATTACAGCTGGAATTTGCAAATCATCCTTAACTATGAGTAATTTCTTTACATAGCTTTGTGGAATTTTCTTTATAATTGGTCTCACATTTTTCATGAAAACATCATACTTATTTAAAAAAATCATATTTGTATTCCGTTCATATAGTTTTAAAATACTAATTCCTGGTTTAGAAAAAACCCTGCATTTCAAAGTCATAATTTTCATTATTTTATGCAGATATATAGACAATTTACCTTTTGATAATCGCCCTGTGTATTTCCAAACTGCTGCTGTGCTAGTTTTCTGATGAGATCTGAAAATAAGCAAGAATATTCCACAGTTTTAAACAACGCAATTTATAAAAGTGGTGGAAAGAGAATAATATGAATTCTACTGTTAGGTTGATAAAATGAAATTAAGAACAGCAATCAACAGCATAGGGCAAGCATGTAAGTGTCCCCATAAATCTGTCTAGTAACAACATTTCTAATCAACTGTGTGTTTTATGAGCTCACAGGAATATAGCCAGGTTGTCTATCAGTTAACCAGTTGCTACCAAAATACAGTGAAGGTTTTTCTGAGGTCTACCTCTGTACCATAAAATCATTAAAAGTTCATCACATATGTATCAATTACTTGGACAATGTTTTTGGGTGTCAGCTTTGCTTCATGTTTATGCCAAGTACATACATGCATAAATATACATACATACACACAGCATCAGATACATAATGTGCAAAATAAGCACGCTAATGATGACTTTTTGACTGAAGAGTACAAAGAAGACCCTTATCTTGCCAACATTATCCAAATCCTTTTCCCCCTTTTTATTTTTGTATTTTCTTTTTTGATCTCTGGATCAACAGTGAATATGTAACACCATCAAAACAAATCAGAAAGCCTAACATGTTACTATTTACTGTGCTGTTACTATTTACTGCGCATCGATCCAACACTTACTCTAATTCACAATATTAAAAAAAAACAGCAATCACAAAAAAAGGTAGAATTTAACACAACTAGTGCCACCTTCAGTAAACCCTGAAAGCTGCAACAAACGGATCCCCTTTTTGGGACATCACCAGCCTACCATTATGAAGGTTCTGACAACCCTACGGAAACTAAGTTGGGAACTGTGGCTCCCGGTCACTTCTGTGACACCCTGCACTTGAAGGAGAGGGGCACCACCACCTCTGCAGAGCCTCCGCCTCAGAGAAGCACCGGTGGCCCTGGGCGTGCTCCATGCTAGGCAGTGTAAAAGCAAAAGTGTTTGGATGCTTGGGAGAAATAACTGACCGAACACCTGGTCTCCTCTGATGAGAAGGAAGCTGTACCCCCATGCTCATACAGAGCTGGACTTCATCCTACTATTCCTTGTTTTTAGTCTCCCCATGTGCAAATTAACATAGTTAATAAACAACCTCCATAAAGGATAAAAAACCCCAGTAAGTTACCTAACTTGGGGATCCATAAAGGACCTGAAGGTATAAAACTGACTCTTCACCTCTCAAAAATACAAGGCCTCTCAGAATTTATTGTAGCACTTGTCAAGTATGTTCAGGGAGTTCACAAGGGGCTGTGATCTCACCCCTTTCTCACACCACACATGGCTCAGGAAAACAAATTCCTAAGCAAGCAGCATCCATAGTTCTCCCTCTTCAATATCCCACAGTGGGAATATGGATTCGACTGATTGAAGAGATCCTGAAGACTTCCTTACAGAAAACTGTCCAAGGAAAGAAAACACCCAACAGCAAAGCACCAGCTGCTGGTTTAAGACAGGTAGTCCCTGCAAGGGAGCTGCAGCCAGAAAGACTGCCAATTAAAAAATAAAAATCTGTTAATGCATCAGTGAAGTGCCAAGCCACAAATCATTCCTTGCATGGGGAGGAAGTACATTCCAAAACACTCAGAGAGTGTTGGTGGTACGTAAGCAAAGACTATTCCGAGGCAACCTCATTTTGGAAAGACCATACATGAAGTACAAGATAAGGCTGAATCACATAATAAGAGAAGTAAAACCAAAACATATAAAACCAAAACAGCACCTGAGAAGAACAAAAGAGTTATGATCCCTGCAATTCCTTTCACACTCTGCATCTTGGGAGTCATGAGACTGCTGAAAGGGCACACACCACTGTTGTATAGGCAACACACAACTGATGTACTGCTGCAACTCAAACATCTCTGCACACTGGGAGCAGCAGAGTCCTCCCTACATCGAGACCATCCCAGGCAGCATTTGTGTTTCTCTGAAGGTCTCAGTAACAAGGAGATACAAGTCCAAGTGAGGCAAAACTGCACAAACCCCAAAGATGTAATTCACACTGGTTGCTAGACAATTTTTTCTTCTTCTGCAGAGGTAACATTTCTTTCTTCCTGCTGATTTCTATGCCATGTAAATAAATGTAAGAAACATGGCTGCAATGAAATAATAAATGCAATCTTTTTTTTTTTTTACAGCTAGATGGCTTTCAGCATACAGGAAAAGAGGTAAGACAAGTCTAACTTTTACATTTTGATTCAACTATTTAGCATTGTGTGACAGCCACTGATGAGAAACTGACCAGCTTCAACTAGAATGTGATAAGAAGGAATAAAAAGAAAAAGCTTTTGTGATCCTCAACGTATGAAGCAGCACGGACTGTGTGCAGGTGATCAGATGCAGGAACCAACTGTCCAAGATTCTATGGCATCACTCTCCTTGATGCTGCTCTGAAGGCAACCAGAAGAGCCCCCAGCATGCTCTCATTTCCAGGCTGCTCCTAACTTCGAGGTTCATCTTGCTTTGGAAAATAGTTGGACTTGATGATGTCTGAAGGTCCCTTCCAATGTAAATTATTCCAAAGTTATCCTGCAATCATAATGACTTTCTATTATAAACTATTTAGCGCAGTAGTGAAAACACTGCCAGGAAGCACGTAAGAAAGCGAGATTTTATTACTGACAAAAATGCCCTTTGATACATTTCCTACTACTGAGAACTGATACAAAAAAATCTTAAAAGCATTAACTTTTCCTGTTAAATAAAAATTGAAGGCATTTACCTAGTCTCCTAGTTGAGCGTCTGTCCCCATAATAAGTTAAACATTAAAAAACCCCAAACCCTCAAACATGTAACATTAAGTTTTACATACCTGTATAAATACACACCCACAACCATACCCACACAGATTTATGGACCTCTGTAGGCACACATTATGCATCCAAAAGTAACTACTCAAGAGAAACAGAATAGTTGAGATCAGAAGGGGCCTCTGAAGATCATCCAGTCCAACCTCCCAGCTCAGCCCAGTGATCCCCTACAGGTTACCCAGGGCCATGTCCAGCCAGGTTTTGAGTATCTCCAAATAGGAGAGACAGTACTTAAAAAAATCAAACCACAACAATCCAAAATTAGCTCTGATTCCTTGTGATACGCCTAAATTGCTCAGTGTTCCTGATTTACAGTTTTATTTATACTATATATTTTATAGCCTGTAATTAAAAAAAAATTACAGTAATCAACCTGAATACACTATGAAAAACTTATGCAGAAAATAGCACTTCATACCTTTTTTTGAAATTTAGAGACTCTAAAGCTGGTTCATCAGAAAGTAAAACATCTTTAGGTTTAATAATAAACAAGAAAGCCTGAAAGTCGGTACAAAAAGTTCCCACATGGATTGAGTAAATTTAATAGTAAGAACAATGTGGGTTTCATGCACAACACAAGGGCTGCTACACAGCCCATTTTTCCACCTTAATTTTACAGAATTTGAGACTACACTGCTAAATAAAGATTCTAGATTACTTTGCAATGATTTTTCAAAAGTAACATGATGCTGCAGGCAGCATACAGTGATTGACCACTCTTTACCATGAATTTATTATTCAATAACTTTCAATATCAACATGGTTAGACATACCCGCAAGTTGATTAATTTCAAATGAAACGTGGAAGTTGTATATATTCCCATAAAAATGTTTTTGACTAGAACTGAATGTGAGATTACCTTCAGCTACTCACATACCTGTAGGCACAAAACAGGGCTTGGTGAATTCGCAGCACCAAAATCCTCCCTGCTCAGATGATCTTTAAAGGTCCCTTGCAGCCCAAAGCATTGTGATTCTACAGGTTTTATTGCACATTGATGATAATCACAGTTACTACTGCAGAGCTTAAGGGTTAAATGGGGGTACATCTTGTGCCAGGTACTGTGTAAACAGGAGCTACATATGACTACACTGCTCACTGTAGCACAACGAAAAGACAGCTCACATTTCATGCAGCCTGGGATTTTGGCCTGCTTTTATGAAGCATCTTTCTTCCCTAGCTATAACATCTCATTTCTAGCATTCAACTAGAATTGAATTCAACTAAGTTAACTTATTCAACTAAGCTATTATTTACAACTGAATTCAGGTAACTCCACACAATTCTCTCTTGCATTATTGCAAAAGACCATTTTGAGGCCAATTTCTTTTTCAAACAAAAGTGTTAGGAAGGTGTGATAAAAAGTCATGTCCTTTATTTTCAAATTAAATGGATTACTCCTGAAATCTTGGCTTGACAAGCTGTACGCATTGTTTCACAGGACCAGTAATCCACAGCTTTAGCATAAAACACATTTTATCATTGGGGCTAAAGATATTTACCTTGTGAGGCTCATTTACACAGCTAATTATATTATTGCTTTGCTGAATCCTTCCTGCTCTCATCACACATGCGAAATGCCATCTGCCCTAGTAAATCTAACTAGCCAGATGAACTCTTAATTTACCAATGCAATTTGTGAAGAAATATTAAGTACCTCTGAGGATCTCCAGTTAAGAAAACATAATCACTAACTCCTGCATTGCAAGAGTACTGTGTATATAGACTCAATATCTCACTCTGGCAGGAAAATGAGGTTATCACTAAGTGTGCTTCTTAGAACTGCTCTACAGAAGAGGACAGCAAAAATAATAGAGATTTAAAAATAAGCTGTCTGGCTATTAAGTACCAACATAAATTAATTACAAATTCCTCTGCCAAGGAAGCTTTTCAAATCGAGATGACAGGAAAATAGCTGGAGTAAAACCTTTGGGAATGCTATCTTTCCACTTCACTCAAAAAATTCCACTGAGCCAGTTCAGCTGTAGTGCAACTCCAGCATTAATCAAATTATGCCAGAAATTAGTGTCTTTTTATGCATAAATATATTACAGAATTATGCATAATATAATATATTAGGCTTCTATTCTGAAAGGTCTTCAAACAAACCAATAAGAACCATGACTGAAGCATTCATACTGCACTAAAAAGAAGATTTTTTTCTGAACAACAGGGGAGAATTACATAGATACTACAAATGATCAATTAGTAACTACTTTATTGCTATCTCATTCTAATGTATAAAACAGTATTTCAGTCCGTTCCTGTAGACAGAGTCAATGGACTATATACACATTGAACACTTCAGAACCTCTCTGAATACAGGTCAATTAGTCTGACATTAATGAATTAAAATGACTTCAACCTTGGGGGGATTTTTTTCTAATTATGAGTCACACTAATGAGTATCTCCTGCAAAGCCAAGAAAACCAGGAAAGCCTTTCAGACTTATCAGAGACAAAAACCTTCCAGGTATCTTAAAGCAAGTTTTACAGCAAGTTCAGTTTGCTGACATTTTAAAATACTTGCTATGACTTGAGTGGGGCTTTGGTTGTCACCCCAAAGCCTCAAGTCAATAGCCTTTACCATGGTCAGATTTGGCTCCCACTGAAGAGGTCTCTTTCTTAAGGTAACCCAAGGTTACCTTTGGTCCCCTTTACTGTCCCTGCCTCCATGAGGGCTCTGCTCACTCTTGCTGTCCTTATTCCCAGAGCATCACTTCCCTCTGGTTCCTCTGCAGAGCAAGGTGAGAGCCCAGGAATGCTGATGGCTGTGAAGAATCCGTCATGCACGGCCGGTGACTGCAGAGAGGCAGGGCCCTGACACACTCACACTGCTCGCCCTGCAGAGAGGCAGGGCCCTGACACACTCACACTGCTCGCCCTGCAGAGAGGCAGGGCCCTGACACACTCACACTGCTCGCCTGGAGCGCTCCGCCCTCTCTGCGCAGAGCAGGAAGACAACTCACTCTGTAGGACAAGCGCAGTCTCATAGACAAGATCTTCCCAATTCCCACACAACAAGACATCACTTGGGCGCACAGATAAGGAATCTAATCCAGGCATTCACTCATATAGTCTAGACTATTCCTTTCCAACTTCAAGCTTCATTCCCTTCTTCACAGTTTTCCTCAGACAGACCTAGGACATACCCCTTGTCCTAAATTAAGAAAACCCCCCCAGCCTCCTTAGATAATTTCTCCACCCTCTTTTTAGGCAAAGTCTCTCTATATACAATTCACTTTTTTTCTTTCCATTGAGTTACTGGGAACATCAGGTTGATTCAGCTTCCACCCTCTTGTTCCTCATAAGAGGCGATTCTGACCCCCTTCCCTTTGAGCACAACTCCTGAACGACACTTGGATCTTTCCTCACTTCAGTAGCCCATTTCCATTACAGAGGCGGTTAAAGGAAATTCTCTGTTCAACCACCTATTCACGTGCATTAGAAATAATGAGCAAAAAATCACCATGTCTTTCGGAAAAGAGAAGAAGGCAAGTAAGAAAGGAACTTTGCTGCTGTACTTCACCACTAATGTGCAAAATAAAGCCCTAGATCCTGTTACAACACAATGCCAGAACAACTTTTTTGAATGGAGGTCAAAATCCAACAAATAAATACTAAATTGCTTAAATATTTTAACTTCTCATCTGCTATGGCAATCTGTCTTGTTACCCTCTTCTGCCTTCAGCGTGCAGTTTCATCTCATTAACATGATCACTGTCGATTGCTGTTCTTTGACTCTGCATTCTTTAATTACGTGATGTTATCCTACAGCACTCTGGCTTTTACAAAATTCAACAATACAAAATATGACCCAAGCAAAAACACAATAGATACATTTTTAAGGTCTCAGCAGATTTGAAAAGCATATGCTGCTTTCTTCAAAACTGAAAAGACAAGGTACCAGACCACCTAGTACTGCACCTTAGCTTATATTGCATGCAGCATGGGGCAACATGCTGAGAGACAGCAGGGAGCAGAGATGCAATATGAAGTAGGCAATGAGGAGATGAACAGCTATGAGCAGGGTTGAAGCTAGGAGTGGCCTAACAGGGAGAGCTTTAGCCAGAGCACAAGTAGGATTAAGCATGGTGGAACTGCTGAAGACAAGGAATTGCACTGCAGCAACCGCTTCCAAGGTAACTGGAATGTGAAATTAAGGAGACGCCCTTTACATCCTTCCTAACAGAAAATAACATTGGTCTACTGAAGAAATAAATTATACAGCAGCAGCGGATCAGACAGAAGTAACAGTCAATGAACTTCATTCACACACACAAAAAGTTCCCCTTTTCCCAAAAATGGAAGTTATTAATCAGGAAGACCACACAGGTAATCTAAGTCTTCCACAGGAAATCCTCACACCATACAGCTGCCCCAAACTTGAGGTTATTAACTTGAGGTTACTCTTTAGTGCAGTCACATTTTCTCTTTAGGCACACTCTGCTTTCCTTTGACATGCACAGGCAACACTGAAGAGCCTGGCCAAGGAAAAGGCTTGAAGAAAAAAGAAATAGCCACAATATCGACCGTTACAGGACGCATGGAATAAAAGATTTCTTCTTTGAAAATAACCTCTGCAGGGCTTTCTAGCTGTTCCTTGCGACAAAGAAAGTTCTGTTCTTGCCGAAGTTTTGGAAGAAGAAAAAAGAGAGAGAAGCCTTTAGAAAAATCCTTCCTTAGGAGGCTGCAATGAATTTGCATGCATCACACAGACACAAAATGAAGTTGAAAGCTTTGAAGTATTCCACACAGAAACAACATTCTTTCTCTTTCTGAAGGCAACAAAACTTCTGTAGCATACTCTCTGTGCCATGACAGCTATTTTTTGCCACTTGCTTTGTCTGCAGTAGCTACCTCAAGTTCCCCCTAGGCCACCATCTGGTAAGGATTTACAACAGATTACAGGCAAAGATTTAACTTGTTGCACTGTATGTTTGTCTGGTTTAGCACACTGCACAGGCTGAGCAACTGCTTCATAAGTTGGGTTAATAAGTTGTAATACTGATCAAAGTAGTAAATATTTGGACTGTATGAACAACATTTTTTCTCTTCCTTTATCTCCTCAGAAGTTGCTGTAAACCAAGGAAAGCACAGAAACCCTCTTGCATAACTTGGATCATTGGAAATATGAACACAGATAATTAATTGAGAATGACATGCTGGAGCCCTGTTGACCAGATTACCTCAGTGACTGGCATCTGGCAGCTTCCCTGAGACTCCTCAGAATTCCCTTTCTCTGCTTCCTCATTTTTACAAGAGACAACTTTCCACGTATGTTTGATAACTGGGGCATACCTATTGGTTCAAAGTATTACAGAGACCACTACTTTACTCAAAAATCAAAGCAAAAGTAAAGATTGCTACTCTGAAGAGAGCTAATTAGGCCTGATGCTTGCATTTATTTGGTACAGGTACGGGCATCTTTCAGCTGAGTTAAACAGCCAAAGCAATATTTAATAGTAGCAGCAATATTCACATTCACAACTGTAATCACATTTTAAAGTTCAAAAAAATAAAATAATTTTGTATATTTTCTATCAAAAGACAGATCTTGACTATATTATGATGCAATATAAGTCATAATTTAATCACACAAGTGATTTTAGGTAAAAAATTTATGTGCTTATTGAAAAAGGTGTCAAAGTAGGTTTGTGGGGCTTTTTTATAACTGGCAGACTTACACTAAAATGTATATATTGATAAATTAGCCAGCTTAAACTAAAATGACTGACATTTGTGGCATCTGGTTTCTCTTCTAACATGAAGATAACTCACTTTTGGAAAAAGGAAGAAGTATACACAAAAGCTTTAATACATATATGGAAAAACTTAATACCATAAAAAGGATTACAAAACCCACTATAATTAACTTTTACATATTCATTTTGCTCCTGCAACTTTTGAATTGCATATTCACTTGGAAAAGGCACCACTTCCATTAAGATCTGAAAGTTACATAGACCATTTTGAGAAGCAAAAACAATAGTGAGAAAAAGGAAGAGGAAAAAATACCGATTGTCATTTTCAATGTAGTGAAACACTGACTTGCAGGACTGTGGAAAGATTTGTTGCGAAGATCTATCAAGCTGTCCTTACTTCAGCTGACATAATTCAAGAAAAAGACATCACTGAACAAGATTTAGGAATTTATTTTGTGAACAACCACCTAAGCAAATTACCAGACAAATATAATAGGGCTAGGCTGTGCTATCTTATTATGATGGTCTGTAGAAGAAAGAAGAGGGACTCAAATGACTGCTTTTCCAATAACAGGCAGTCTCTGTACAGTATTTCAGATGATTAACTCAAAATGCTTTGTAACAGCCAAGATGATGAAATAACTGAGAAGCCCCCTAGAATCTTGTGCAAACATAATTCCAGCAAGTTCAGAGATATTCCCCCTCCTCTCTCTTGCCATTGGTTCCAGAGCTGTAAGTTAGAAATGAGAATGAGGTTCAGCACTATGTGGAGAGATAAGCCTGTAAAAATTAAATGAAGGGGCAGGATGGACAGCACAGCAGTAGCAACTGCCAAGCTGGGAAAACCATGGTGCCTCAGCAGAGTTGCCTGAAAACCCAAAAGGTATCTGCAATTGCTGGTAATTTTCAAAGAGGTTCATCCATGGTGCCAGACAATGTAACTGATTCAAAACCCGTTCTGTCCCATTTCTCACTGCAGGGGATGCTGCAGGTATGCTCTGCAAGTCTCAAACAAGCTATCATGCTTTTAGTGATACTAAAAGTACAATAGTGCTAATTACCTAAATACATACATTTCTAGAACATGGTACCTTTGCTTTTTTTCTTTAAAAATATGCAAACCAATGAGGACTCTACCTAGTATGACAAACAAACAAGGCCATGCTCACTCACAATACCATCCTGTACTGACACCCTTCCCTTCCTTGTAGTCAGCACCTCTGGACTTAGTTGCACCCAGAACTTATCCCACGTGCACCAAAGTAGGGAATGCTGCTGACCAGCTCTCAGGCTATACCTTGGGTCTCCCACTAACATCCACAGACAAACAGAACAGGGTCAGGACAGTTTTAGGGATTGTCCATGCTGTAACTATCAGCAGATTTCCTGAGTTCCTCAGTACTCCACACAGAACATGTCCAACCCACTGGCCAGAGATGTTCCCACAGACAGAAAGCATGTAGCTGTCTCATTTGGAATGGGGAGAAGACAGTTTAGATTGGGGAAATATGAGCTGTCTGAATACCACAAAACTGTAAGGTTGTACCACCCAATGCCCTCAAGCTCTACCTGATGTTTGTTTTCTTTAGTTTCTCCCTTCTGTCCTAAGTGTTGAAATTGTAAAGTTGAACTGATGTTTTCCAATTGCTGCCAAAGCATGTTTTTTCTCCTAGGCACAGCTGGCAGGAGAATACCAGATCAGGGTGTGCACTGAGGACACTTTAGAGAAACGATTCCAGTTGGGCATAAAAGAGCAAGAATTTCAGATTATCAGATGTGCTATACTGATAAAAATTACTTCCATAGTTTCCATAAAATGCCTGTCTGCAAAAAGGATTCCCTGTTTACATAATCCAAAAGAAGCAAGCGGGAAGGCATCAGAGAAGCCTTAACGTTTGCAACCGTAGTTTTCTGTGGTAACCTCCTGGTAGATTATCTATATAAGCCTCCCCTCCCTAAGACCCCTATCTCCTCCCTGCCCACAGAAAGTCCTTTTGACAAGCAATCTGTTAGCCTGCTGTTTTGAATAAATCAGAGGAAAAAGAATTACTCTTCTAATGCCTAAGAAAACTAAAAAGCCAGGC
>WAAG01006000.1:3654-14227 GCA_013390105.1 Tichodroma muraria
TGGTTTCAAACGCCATGTGAGCAGAACGTTGGATTTTAAGGGAGAGTTTGGTTTGGTTTTTCGTTTTAATTGCCAGTAAAAGGAAGGCCTAGTGATTCAGAAATCAGGACATCTGTGCCTGGACACAGTCATGGTGCTGGGTTCCTGTGACTTAACGAAGTCTTAATGACTGTTTAGCTGGTGGGTCCTGGATAATTGCCATTTGTAAGGGAAATCCTCTGTTGCTGCCGCATTATCTTACACGTCATTTCTTACAGCCTGGGAGCATTTCTGCCCTTTCTGTGATCTCTGTCTCTTTGCCCCCAGAGACATCCTTCCCTCTCCAGAGGAGGGTGCTGGGCATCTGAACAGAGGTGCATTCCTGTGGTTTAGACCATGAGGAAGAAAACCCACAATGTGGTATGAAAACTTCCCAGAACGGAGTCAAAAGGTCATTTGATGGAGAAGATAACCTGCAATTCTTCTTTTTATTGAGATATCTGCACACCTGGTTATTTTTTTAGTGCAGAACTGATGTTCTCAGTCAAAACTAGGAAATATGTGGTTTCCAACAGTCTCACCAGCTAATGGATGTAGAGTCCCATACTTGTGTTTGCCAGTATTTAAATATCTGTAGTACTCTGTAACTAGTATATGAAAATTTAGGCCTAGTTTAATTTACTAGTCTCAGCCAGTCTTCCTATGTTCTATAATTAATAAAGAGGGTCCATCAGGCAAAATGTCCCCCCATCCCAAAAGCCTCATAAAACAATCAGATTTAGAGGAATTAATGGATTATGACCAGGATTGTCTATATTTTAGTGGAAAAATGTGCACAGAGTTTCACTGGCCAGTTAATTGTGTGTTGATGTTACCCTAAATAACAAATTTCCCTATTTGGGCAGTTAATCCAATTATTTCCAGTTAATCACCTGGAAAACACCAACGAATGGCTTGACCTGAAAACAAAACTTTATGGTTTACACTTCTTTTCTTTCTGAATATGTCACTGATTTTGCTTACCTAAAGCTGAATTAAATTTTTCTCCAGTCTCATAGTCATCAAATTTATAGGCACTTGGATTTCTAGGCATTGCTTAGGAATTATTCTGCTAATCTGTCAAAATATGGGAATAAATATCAAAAGTTACTGTTCCACTCAATCCCAGCCCTCTTTCCCAGAAAGATCTCTATGCTAAGTCATGGGGAAAAAAATACATAAATAATTGGGATAAAATAAGTTTACAAAATTATTTAAAGAGAATTTGAATTATTTTTTTCAATGAGAATAATGCAAGAAAAAAGGAAATACCCAAGAAATATGAAACAACCAGATATCTTTGAATGATCATGGAAGAAGGGAAGCTTTTTTCCCATTGTCTTTAACAGAAAATGCAAATTTAAGTATAAAGACAAGATGTGCTGCTAAAATTAAACTCCAGCACCAGTGGAAGGAGGCTATTTCAGGAAAGCTCAAAATTGTGCACTGAATTCACAATTTTCACTCCTCAATGAAAAAGTTTTATCTGGTGAAAACTCAGACACAACCAACTGTGTATCAGAAACAGAGGTCTTGAAGCTGAGCTACGACAAAAAAAACTTAGAAGAAGAACAGAGATAGTTTGGAGAATCCATGTGAAAGAAAAAGATTGGAAAATCCAAGACAGAGTGAATTTTTTGTGGTTTAAATGCTTTGCACACAATCCTAGAGTAACAGGAAGCCCTAATAGGAATGGTTGTTAAATGAACAGTAGTGAACAGTTTGAAAGCTGGAGGTAAATTACTAAAATTAATAATGGCCAAAAAACTCACTGTAAAAGATTCCCAGGAAAGGTGTAAATAATCACATATCTCCTAATTATGTGGAAGATGATGATGATGTTGCTGAGGTTGCAGCCCTCAACACCTTTCACTGTGATATTCTGCACCGGAATTAAAGGAGTGAAAATAGAATTATTAAGGTATAGAAAATCAACACCTTATTGACAAAATAGTAATGAAGATTTTCATATTAAAAAAAACAGAACCTGAAGGGACCATGGAGAGATTATGTTTGACCCAACACTCACATTTCTGCTGATGGAAAACATGGAAATTTTGGAAAAGACTTCCAAGATGACTGAGTTGAAGATACTGTGTTTGCAGAGTGCATATTTAGCACATGACCCACCTAAAATATTGGTGTTTATAATGACTAGAATGAAAATTATGGGGAATTTATTTAGGAATTACAAGGGGAACATTGAGATTGCACTAAGAAGTAGAAGGCAAAACTTTCCTTTAGAGAAATCAGTGTAAATTCTCAAAAATTGAAGAAGAGGAATTTGCAATCAGTTCACAAGATTATTGTGTCCCTCTGGACTGAGCAGGAGTCCAAGTCTTGAAAACTGGAGAAATCAGTGGCAAAATTAGTTATCCATAGATTATAAAGTATCTTGGGAGCAGGATTTGGTTTGGTTGGAAGTTCTTTCCAGACTGGTGGGAATAGCAGAAAGCTCTGTGATAAGACACAGTGCTTTCACCAGGAAGGATAGCTTAAATTATCCCCTCCCTATCTCCTTCCTACTGCACATTCCTCTCCCTCGTGCCAGGTAAAAATGAGTTTATTGCAAAATATTCCTGCATTTTTTCCCCTCCTAGATAATGGGTCATTTGAACCTGGGCCATTTCAGTCACCTGGCTCAGAAAGTGACACCACAAGTGGTTGTGTTTTTACCACTGAGGAGCTGGCACTCAGCCCTGTAAAAGTGGGAAAAGCGGCAAAGGAGCTGGGAATCTCCATTCACTGCAGGGACAGGGACAAGTCAGGATAATTCGTGAGATCCCTTCAGAAGAATGGAGGTAAAGGTTAGTTCGCTAAAAAGAGATGCAGAAGAAAGTCAAGAGAATCTCAGGTTTGTCAGGAAATTCCTTTGGGAATAGAAGAATGAAGGGATTGCAATGCCCTGAATTTATTATAAGAATTCCCCCCAACAGCAGATTCACTAATTCATCAATACAAAAGTGTCTCTTGATCCCACTCAAACCATAATTTTTTTACGCATTTTAGTTGGTTATCTTATCGCCTTATTATCACTGGTTATCTTATCTTTTCTCTGTTGAGGATCCCATACAGTGAGCAAGATCCTGTCCTGTGGGGAACTGTGCAGCCACAAGGTGCTAAGGGACCACCTTATTCTCTTGAATTCCCCGCGGTCGGGTGTGGAAAAGTTGAACCTCTGTTGGGACACGCCTTCCAAAAAAAGGTGAGTAACACTATAACTAGAAGGGGGTTTATATCTGACTGCAAAACATTAAACATTCTATCGGCCCCCAAAAATATTTGGCATGAAGTTCTTGAGAGAACAAGATTCTTCCACATCAAACTACTGTGTAATTAATGGGGAAGTGATTAATGTGACAAAGCCCAAAGGATTAAGGTAATGTGGATAAACTTTTGGACCCATGAGCTAAAGTATTTGCATCACAAGGAAGGTGATGACTCCCATTTGAACAATTGACCAGCACCAGAGATATTTACCTTCTTCCCATCAACAGTGTAGAGCTTCTTCACTGGGAACTGCAGGATCTCCGTGATCTCATCCAGGAGCGTTTTGAAACTCCGGGCATTTCTGCGGTTCAGGATGATGGAGCGCCGGAATCCACTTTCCCCATTCTTAACCAGAGTGATTTTCTTGGGTATTCTGGGGCCATGGTGAGTAAAAGGTGTGGAATAATCTTCCAGCTTGCCCTCCTGAGCCGCTCTCCTCATGGTGCTGGAGGGGCGACTGTTCCGTGGCGGGGCCGGCCTGTGTCCCCCAGAGGTGATGCTGATGGGCTTCACGTACTTCTTGTCGGAGCACAGGTAGCACCCTCCATCCTCCAGCTGGTCCAGCTCACTGATGCAGTGTATTCCTCGTGGGGTGGTGATGGTCCGGACCCCGAACGGCAGCGGGACCCGATGGGAGAGGTCATCCATGAGAGCGTTGAAGCTCTTGAAGCTCCGCTGGTTGATGGCCATCTTGACTCCTGCGAACTGAGGGTCTCCACTCTTGAAGAAGGTTATTTTTTTGGCCGGAGGGACCTTGGTGAGGGTGCTGGCCCGAGCCACGGAGGGGAAGGGCGGCTCATAGTTGTAGGAGCTGGTGGTTGACAGGTAGTCAGCAGGCACCTGAGTCATCCCTCTTGCTTAAAGGTAACTACAAAGAGAAGGAAAAACAGAGTGGGGTTTGAGTCAGGAAAGATCAGAGCCTGACTGGTGTGGGAGCAAGGTCTGTGCTCCTCACAACAGCTCCATCATGAGCAGATTGTGCCAACGACTCTCAGAAATTCATGGAACAGGCAGATATGGGGAAACACAGCAGGGAGAGCATCCATAACCCTGCTCCTCACGGTCAAACACTCCTGGTCCTGCAGATTCCAGTGGGAATCCAGTCAGTGTCAGTCACCCCCAAGGCACAAAAAGCATGAGTCAGACCCCAGGCAAAACCCACAAAAAGTGCATTGTTGTCCTTTGGAGTTTTGTGTCTTCCTTGCTTATATTTTTGAGGTTTTCTCTGAAATTATCAGAGCCAGTGATTACTTCAGCTTTATTTTTACAAGCACAGCATTGAGGTTCTCATGTAACCCCTTAACCCCGTGGACTGGAGCATAACAAAAACCAAAACAAAGCTGAATTTCTCCAAGTTGTGATTACACTTTGTAGCACACAATCAGTCCTGAGCTCAGTGAGGGGCAGAGCAGTCTGGTTTTAGAACAGGCCATGCCATAATGTGCTGAGTTCTGGATGAAAAACTTCTGGCAGTTATGCAAGCAGCAAATGGAACAAGACATCAAATAGAACTACAAAACTTGGTTCTGCTAAAGAACGGGAATATCGGAGATTGGCTGGGATCATCTGTGCAATTTTTGTTGGTGTCCTTCACTTTAAAAGATAGAGTGATTTTGGTGTTTCAGTCTGGTGGTCGCATGCCACATTTTGAACACTAGTGGCTTTAATGTCATTGTCCTGATGAAGACTTTTTATTACTTGCCCTTATCAAATCCATTGTCATGAAGGCCTGTTGCTAAAAAATTCAAACCTCACATGGAACGAAACTATTATTCCCAAAAAAGAAGACCCTTTGATTGTGACATGGAAATAATAAAAGAATTAACACTGTTTTTATATCTGCTAAAATATTGGCTGTAATGAGCACAATACATTTATTTCATTAATATGAGCAGTGATTGCCCAGTTTACTCTCAGTTAATTACTCAGACTTCAATGCAGACTCTAAAAATGGCACTTAGATATGTCATCTTCAGGTCATTTATCTGCTTACAGATAGACAATAATTTGAATTGTTAGTAAGGAATCAGTAGAATTGTAACTTGCAGAAGGGGGTTCTGGCCACAAACACCTCCATCCAATTTATTTTCTAAATTCTATTCTTAGTTGGTATCAGTTTTCTATGGTAACTTCCAAAAAAATCTCACAAGAAAGGAAATTTTTTTAGTGCTCACAAATGAATTAGAAAACAGTAAATGTATTTATAATGAAATGGTTCCTTCAGTTTGCTCCTGGTTACCTCTCTTGCAGCAGCTGAATGAAGTTCTAGTTTGAATAACTGTGATAATCACAATTTATTCTTTGGAGAATCAATTTGGTGCCCACTGCCATTGATGGGAATTTTGTCACTGTTGGAGCATTCAAAAAGCTGTAAATGCTGAATTTCTCTACAAAACCATTATGTTCTTACCACAGTACCCTCAAGTGAAATATTTGTGCACATTGTACTACAGCAAATGCTGCAATAAATGGAAGTTTGAGCTCAGCTAGGAGAGAAAAGACATTAGGCATCATTTGAAAAACCATTATTGTGACAAATACCTGCTTTTTTTACATCCAGACACACCCCAAAGATTTCAGCATGATTTATTCTTTCCACGTACACATTTCACCAAGCAATCATTCACTTATTTATTTTCCAGTTAAAGGTCAATCCATTACTCCAACTCATCATTTCCAGGGAAAAAATATCCCATTTCTCTATTTTCCAACAGCTTCCAGAAAGGTGGATTCAACTTTTTCTCCACAAGCCCCACACTGGAGCTTTCAAACAGCACCGTTTCCAAACAAACCCATTATCCAAACTGTAGTCACTGGACAATATGCTGACTGCATTCCCAGAAATCTAAACTGCTTCCCAATGATTTCTTGTACATTTTTCAAGTTTTTAAACCACATTGTAAGTACAGAAAAAAAATTAAATACAGGACAAATCGCAACACACTTTCCCAATACTAATTTCTTGGGGAATAATTTCATAGGATTGTTATGGGATGACTAATTTAAAGGAATACTATTCCTTGAGTTTTGGATGATAGAGCTGATTTACCCACCCCAGCCTAGAAGGTCTGTCAGATCTGCTCTTACAAAGCCACATATCTACAAAAAAAGGAAATAGAAACAGTTCCCATACAGAGAAGTTTAATATTATCCATTTGAAGGGTCAGATTTGGAAGGGAATTCTACTGTTCCTACTGCGAAGGAAAATGCTCATCTTGCCCAAATACACCTTTTTAGAGAAATAAGAGAAGTCTCGATGCATAATTTTGTACTTACATTGAAATACTTCATCCCTCTGGCTCAAGGTGACTTTTTCTTACAGAATATCCAAGGCATTAAAAATAAAATCGACCAAATAATAATAATTTAGAAAAGCAACGCATCCAATCAGCCACCTACAGGATCCAACACACTGGAAAAGGCAGGGAAAAATGTTAAGAGGTTACCTGCTGTCAATCAAAGTGGCCTCAAAAAGACTGACCACAGCTTGGAGGGTTAAGCAGGGCTGTGTTGCTAAGGATAGAAAGAAAAGCTACCTAAGCTGCTGGAGAAGGCTCTCAAATCCACTGGGGCTTTAGCCACAATTTGTCCAATCCCTCTCTTCCTTGTGGCCCTGAAACTCCGGTATAAATCTGACTCTGCTCTGAAATCACACCAGTACAACTGGAAATGCAATCCAGGGTATATTCCGCTCTTAAATAAAGGCCTGCAGGGAACTGGAAAACTTTCCTGATCCAACCCACTCATTAAAGTGCTTTGGAATCTTATCTTTTGGCAACTCCGGGGAAATTGATGGGACTAGAGTAAGGGATGATGGTGGCTCTGAAGGATTTGTGTGGATCCGTCACTTCTCACCTGGCTGATGGTCCCTTACTCGGGACAGAGATGGGTGAGATCCTTAACATCTTTTTCAGGGAAATATTAACAGGAAATTCTGGAGAGCCCTAACCCCAAAATTTTCAAATTCATGGCAGATGTCAAAAGTCACAGTCTCAGGATGATGCTCAACAGCTGGATCACTGAGATTTGAGCAAGAAATATGGACAGACAAGCACATAAATGACAAATAATGGGAAATTGCTTGTTCTGTCATAATTTACCTGTAAGAGCCTTCCTGTTTCGTCTCTCAAAAAACAAGACACATACAAAAAGAACAACAAAAAAATCAGTTGGATTTAGGCACAAAATCAATGAGAAATCTCACTCCTGCATGGATTGGAATTCTTGAAGATTGGACCTGATGATCTTGGAGGTTTTTTCCAACCTTTGTTGGACTGTGATTCTGTGATTCCGTTACTTACACAGCCTGTGCACCTTTCTCCCAGCATTAAACATATTCTTTTGTAGAAACAACTTACTTGCAGAGAGATCAGGGTTATAAAGGGCTTCTATTACAAGGGCAGGGATTTGGGAATCCTGCAAGAATAAATTCAGCAAGGTTTACGTCTCAGAACCTTAAGAGGAATCTTCTAAACGTAATGTCAGTGTAGGAGCCGTTACAGTCCTCTTTGTACAGCACTGCTTTCCCAGCTTTTTCACATCTTTGAGGGCCATTCCTGTGGGATCCTTGACCCAGAGGACCAACGTCATCTCTCTGTAGGCTTGCATTGAGTATAAGAGGTTGCAGCTCTACAGGAAAATTTGTAGGAGTCCATCCATGGGAAAGACTGACTCCCTTGTGGAGTTCTACATGCTCAGGGCTGTGCCAGGGAGCTCATCCCTGTCTTTCAATTTCCCATCACAGTTCAAAATGAAATCTCAAAAAGACTAAAGTATAACAGGCAGGGATCTCCCGGACTTCTCAACCCTATCAAACCTCTGTTGCTGGAATTCACACAGAGGAAGCTGTGTGACCCCTTAGCCAAAACCTAATGGAATGGTTTGGATTGGAAGGGACATTAAAGATCCTCTCATTCCACCCCCTGCCATGGGCAGAGACACCTTCCACTATCCCAGGCTGCTCCAACCTGGCCTTGGACACTGCCAGGGATGAAGCAGTCACAGCTTCTCTGGGCAGCTTGTGACAGGGCCTCACTACTCTCACAGCCAGGAATTCCTTCCCAATATCCCATCTATTCCTGCCCTCTGGCAGTGGGAAGCCATTCCCTGTGTCCTGTCCCTCCATCCCTTGTCCCCAGTCCCTCTCCAGCTCTTCTGGAGGGCCCCTTCACTTGCAGCATTAACATCTGTTCACATCAGCCTTTGCCTTCTGTCCTTTGCACTGCTCGTATCTTGGGAAGTTTTTTCCTCCTTCTCTCTGTTGGGGGTGTAGAAGAAGTAGAGGAATCCAGGTGCCACCCAGAAGGTGCCTGAGCCAAGGCAGGAGAGCTGTCAGGGAATGTGACTCCATGAATTGAGCACCAGGTCTATCACCACTGTTCAAGGCCTTTATGAGGAGCTTCCAGACTTGAATTAAATACTTTAAATTATCAAGAATCCATCCCATGCAGAAGTGACAGCTAATTAATCCCACTTAATACTAAAATCTGTGTCTTTCCTCTCACTGAACAGTCCCAGTGTCAATTCTTCTATGACTTTTGTTGATTAATCAGGGTGCAGACTTTTGCTGGAAATTTCTCTTCCCATACAAGTAATTGCAGCTTCTACTTCTGCAAAGTCATTTCTTTCAGACAGAAGAAAAATTTACAGACCACATGTGGAATGCAGCTGGTTGGAAACTCCAGGTTTGTCTTCCAGGGAAATCATAAACAAAATGATTTCATGTGGAGTTTTTCCCAGAGTAGGTGAGAGTTTCTAGCTAGGAAGATGAATCAGTTTGAAGACTTAACCATATTTTTTTTCTAAAAAAAGCTCATTGCCCCGTGCTCCTTTTGATGAAGAAAAATATTTTTTAAATATCAAAGTCATCTTAATTAACAAGGAGCATTTATGGTCTAACCAAGACAAAGTAATGTATGGAAAATTACAAACTTTGAGAAATTTGATTCATAAAAAGATAAAAGCACTGAACTGGAAAGCAGATTATCCATTTCCCCATGAATATATAATAATTATGTGAAAAAAAGGAGACCAAAATGGATAGAATGTATATTTTCTCCTCAATTAATTTGTTACTTAAATTACTTGGAAGGGGTTATCAAAAGGACTTTAAGTTTTTCATTGTTTGGGAAGGAGATCTATGATAGCCAACGTGTCATTCTATTCCATGGATGAATGAGCCTAAACCATTCCTCACTTTTCCTCACCCAGGTCCTTGTCAGAGCTGGTCTTAAACCTATGGAAAATCACTTCCAGGTAGGAACAGTGTTGGAGATTTCAGGGATTGACACTATTCCTCGAACCTCACCGTTGGATCCGAAAGGAAGCTGGAGATGCGAACTCTGTCTCCTGTACCAAAAATCCTCTCAATTTGACAGCACCTACAGCTTAGAACACTTTCATCAACTATTTTCTAGTAGGGTTTGGATTCACTGCAACTAAAACAATTTATTTCTTTTCCTTCTCTTCTGGGATTTTGTCAGGAATTTGCAAGGTAGATGGATGGGTAAAGGCTCCATCTCTGGAAACACTCATGAACGGGCTGGATGGAGCTCTGAGCAACCTGGTCCAGTGGGAAGTTCCCTGCCCATGGCAGAGGGGTGGAGTTATGTGGTCTTTAAGGTCTCATCCATGATTTTAGGAGTGCATGATGTGGATAGAGATGATAAGGGCACTGGAATTGTTGAACCTGGAGAAGGACTTAGAAACATCCATGTCCTTGTCTATAGCTACCTAGGGCATGGCATAGGTGTGGGATAGAGACTCCTCCCAGAAGAGCAAAGCATTAAGGCATGGCAGACACAAGTGGCAGCAGGAAAAAGGTCATTTTGGTAGGAGAAAAAAGTAATTCGTGATTATGATCAGAGACTGGGGCCTCAGAGGTGGAGAAACAGCCAAGTCTGAGGATACTCCAAACTCATCTGGTCTCCTGAGACTGTGAGTGTAGAACCTCCGATATCTCTTCCAGCCTAATTTATTCTGTGATTTAGCAAAGGCAAGGCAGCTTCTACAAACGTTGCCTGCGCTGGGTCAGGCTCCTGTGGCAATTGGGATCCACCTAAACGCCAGTTTGATGTGACCCATCCTTTGCAGCCACCTGAACTGTTCCGTCATCGGAGATGTTTTCTGGGATCTGAAGGAATATTCCACCGCAAATTTCTTTAACATTATTCGCTCTTCCCTTTCGTGATCACTGGATTTCCTTCTAAATTTTAAATATTCATTTATGCACAACACTTTTTTGTTGTTCTAGGTTTTGGGGAGGGGGGGGGGGAGCGTTGGGGGT
>WAAG01006000.1:14609-37690 GCA_013390105.1 Tichodroma muraria
TAGTTTTTCAGACATCAGTCACAGGTGCAAAGAAAGAAAATCTACTGAAATTGCTGGAAAACAAGGGTGTATTTTTTTTCCCCCAGTTTTCCCTATTTTTAAAGCATTTATTCTGCTTTAAATACAGAAAACAAATAACTGTAGAGTTAAAAAATAAAGAACTGTATAATAATTTATAATAATAATTTATANTTCCACGGGTTTAAGTCATGAAACTGAGTGCCTTCAACATGCAATAAAATACACGAGCTGAGAGACTTTGGAGGTTGGGCTTTGGAACTAGATGGTGTTCCAGGTCCCTTCCAACCATTCCGTGGTTATTCCTTTGGCAAGAGGTGCCTTCACTATGCAAATAAAAGGTGTATTCACGAAGCTGAAGACCAAACTCCTGGCATCAATTCAGAGAGTAGGGACTGAGCCCTAAAGGTCTGGTTCCAGGATCAGGACCTCAGAAAGAACAGACCTTACCAAGACTGGCTCTAAACCAAGACTCGGTTGAAGCTCCTCAGTGGTGAGTTTTGCTTTCTTCAAATTAGGCTGCCGATGGAAATAATGGAGTGACCATCCCCCGAAATGTTCAGGAGACACGTAGGTGAGTGGGGCCATGGGTTAGTGACAGTGCTGGGTGAAGGGCTGGACTCAGAGGGCTTTTCCAGCCTCAATGACTCTGTGATTTTTGGTGAGCAGGAACAGGGACACCGTGATTCCTGTTTTGTTACCCCTGCCCTGCACATCCTGTTGTCCCCATCTTGGAGTCCCTCTATTCAATCACGCTGTGACATCTCCAGGATGCTGATAAGCACAGTCCACTGAGAGATAAAACACCCTCCCACCAGAGGAGACATAACAGAGATGACTGTTTTCTTTTCCTAAAGAAATGTAGGATTTTCTTAAAGTGAAAATAAGGGTTTAATAAACTAGAGGCAAAGAGGCCAGTTCTGCCACTTGCTGTTCAACACCCAGCTGTGGTCTATTGGAACAACAACCCCCAATCATAGAATGGTTGAATTGGAAAAGACCAACAAGACCATTAAGTCCAACCTGTGACTGATCCCCACCTTGTCACCAAGCCCAGAGCACTAAGTGCCACTTCCAGTCATTCCTTGGACACCTCCAGGAACTGGGACTCCAGCACCTCCCTGGGCAGCCCATTTGGCTGGGACACAGCCCCAGTGACACTGCGACAGAATCCGACAGCAACAGCCACATCTGGGTGTTTGAGAGTCTGCATTGCTTAGCTCCGTCACCAGGGCAGAAACACCTCTAGGATCAGGGACAAAGCTTTTGTTTCGGAGGATATTTCTAGTGCTGAAGCCAGGCATTTCCCAGTAATATTGTTATAGGTAACCAACACTGCCCTTTATTCACATTTCTGGCAATATTGGGGAAAATAACTTTGTATTTCCTTCTGAGGTGAAGTCTGATGTCCAACTTGCTCTGCATGTTTGTACCAGGAAATTGATAAACAGAGGTGCTGTTTCTCTTCTCTCTAATAACAAGGGAAAGGACCTGAGGGAATGGTTGGAACTGTGTCAGAGGGAAGTTTAGGCTGGATATCAAGAGAAGGTTCTTCTTCCTTGGGGCACTGGAACAGCCCCAAGGCTGCCAGAGCTCTGGGAGCATCTGGACAATTCTCTCAGGCACAGGATGGCATTGTTGAGGTGTCCTGGGCAGGGCCAGGAGTTGGATCAATGATCTTTGTGGGTCCCTTCCATCTCAGAAGATCCTGTGGTTCCACGAATCTATTCATCACATCAGACAGAGGGGAGAGCATGGCAAAACTCAAGCAGCTTGCCCAACTCAAACCTAAAACTGTAAATTAATTACACGAAAGGAACATGATCCCAAAACCACACATGGACCACAAGGATCAGGAATGGGCCGAGCAGATGGTAGCAGTTCTTTTGGCTCTCCATGGAGACTGTCTGGTAGGGATGTCCCTTGATTACATGACCACAGCCACACAAGGTGGCTCCTGTACCTCCCACCTCTCATCCCAGGGCTGTTTCCAGCCCAGAGGAGGAAGCTCAGGCACACAAGGAGTTTACAGACAAGCAGCTGAGTTCTCCTAAGCTGGTGAGCTCCTCTGTAACAGGGCATTCCCCTCTGTAACAGGGAATGATGGAAAAGGCTGAGAAAGTTCAGCATCCAGGGAATCAAACCAGGTGATTGGAATGAGAAGCTGAAGAACCAGGAATACGCACAAAACCCAGGACCTGAGGCAAGCCGTGCCTAAAAATTGCCTCCCAGAAGCTAATTGCTGAATGAAGACAGTCCCCACGAGCTTTGGGGAGGTTTCCATCTGCAGCTGGATCTGGCCTGGCAGCTCAGGGCTGTACATCAGGAGAAGGAACTCACCACAGGTTCCAGAAACTGCAGGGGTGGGAAGGGTTTTTTTTCCAGTTTCCACAAAAAAACCCACTCCAGTCCTTACTCAAGACAACAGGCAACCTTTGAAATATGCTTTATTTCAGATCTCTGGAGTTCAGCATGTGGTTCTCCATATGTCCAACAACCATTTGCATCCCAGTGTTTCCATCTCTGTAAGGCACAAGTCAATTTCCTCTACACCACCATCATTTCCCTATTTTCCATTTCCAATAAGACATTTACTTGATATTATTAAACCTTTGAATGAAACATTGGCTTTCTTTTCCTCAGTACAGATCTCATTTTTCTGACCATTGTTAGCATTTCCAGGCCCCTTTATATGATTTCTCTTTCCTTTCTTATACCCTCAGCTCCTTCCAAATGATTATCAATCTTGATTTTCATTAATGTGTCTTTTACACTCTTAAAAAAGTTATTTTAAAATATATTAAATCAAATCAGCTCCTTTCACATTCCAACATGTATATCCTTTCTCTCTCACTTTTTCAATGTGTATTATTGAATCCATGGACAGCATTTATTCATCCAACTATGTCTCTTTCTAAAATGCATTTAAATAATTTTCCAAGCCAAATCCAGCCCTGTGTAAAATCTG
This sequence comes from Tichodroma muraria, assembly GCA_013390105.1. NCBI lineage: Eukaryota > Metazoa > Chordata > Aves > Passeriformes > Sittidae > Tichodroma > Tichodroma muraria. Next base: position 17,596 of record WAAG01006000.1, read on the forward strand.
ATAAACAGTAGAAACAGTCAAATTTCTCTGGAGTCACACGTTTATCTGGCTTTTTGTCTGGAATTCTTCTGCCATACAGCTGCACTCTTAATTTGGGCCTCAACATTTGCTCCATTGTATTAGAAGACATAATGTCTTACCTGGAGTGACTCCTTTTGGCTTTGAGTAACATGAGGAAAAAAATTATCAGTGATATTTTCCCAGTTTTTTCTCCTTTATTCACCCCAGTTCACATCAGCTGCCTTTGGGAAGTGACAGAGTTTGTTTCTCAGTTCATTCTCTAACATCCAGCTTGTCAAGATCAGCAAAGCTGATCTGTGTTCTTTCCATTTTTTTTTTTTTCAAGGATTCCTCCATTTGTTCTTTACCAATTGCATTTTTTTACAGTGACTTCCTTCCTCACTTCAAATCCTGTCCAAATCACTCTCTTATAGTTTTCTTCTTCAGGAGATTTTTTTTTTTTTAAGGTGTTCAATAACTCAGCCAGTTTTGAATTATTGTCCCCCTTATTAATTTATTATTAGCCCTGCTTTTTCTGCTACTTTTTCTCTACCCCCAAGATTTATATCCTTCCAGTTCTCACTTGCCCTCAATTTTAGTTCCAGTCAGCAAAACTCTGACCTCTCATGCAGAGCAGCGTTGCTAATACTGGCGCCCTGGCCAAAGTCTAAATTCGGTGTTTTCTGCGATTTTTGCTTGCCTACACTTTCAGCACGATTAAACTGTTCCTAATTTCCCCCGTCTATTGAATCCCAGCGCCAGACTCTCCGATCGGATGAGCCAGCAAGAGCTCATGGGATCTCCTGGGATTGAACACCTGCTCTGTTCGGGCACTGTGCAGGAGCAGAAGGGACAATGCTTCCCCTCCACTGCCAGCTGTGGGACAATGGGGGGGTATTTCTGACAAAAACGCTCCTTCCCAGATGTTCTGGGGCCCTTCTGGGAGAACAAAGTGTCCTGGTGGGGCCGTACAGTCAGGTGGCCCCACAACCGCTCAACCCTAAACAGGGTCAGGGAGATCCTGTGCAGCCAGGGAGCTGGGACAAGGATCAGCCAGTGCCTGGGTAATGTGAGACAAATAATTCCTGCTGGGCAAGATGCTCGAGGCTGGACGTGGATGCCTGTAGTGACTCCAGCTGAGAACGTCACTCCAGCTCTCCTTCAGAGCCACCAGAAAGATAAGATGTCTTTCAGGGTGTGCTCAACTCATGGAATGGTTTGGGTTGGCAGGGACCTTGAAGATCATCCAGTCCCACCCCCTGCCACGGGCAGGGACCCCTTCCACTATCCCAGGATGCTCCAAGCTCTGTCCAGTCTGGCCCTGGACACTTCCAGGGATCCAGGGGCAGCCACAGCTTCTCTGGCCAACCTGTGCCAGGGCCTGCCCACCCTCACAGGGAACAATTCCTTCCCAATATCCCATCTATCCCTGCCCTCTGGCAGTGGGAAGCCATTCCCTGTGTCCTGTCCCTCCAGCCCTTGTCCCAAGTCCCTCTCCAGCTCTCCTTTAGGCCCATTTAGGCTCTAGAAGGGGCTCTGAGGTCTCCCTGGATCCTTCTCTTCTCCAGGTGAGCACCCCCAGCTCTCCCAGGCTGGCTCCAGAGCAGAGGGGTTCCAGCCCCTGAAGCATCTCTGTGGCCTCCTCTGGCCTCATTCCAGCAGCTCCACACTCTTAATCCTTAACTGGAAGTCTCAAATGAACACTATCTTAGAACAGTTGTTTCTCTCCACTCTCTGGGAAAGAAGCTCAAGGTGATGAACACAGAAGGGTACAATAAGGTTGTTTCATCCATTGTGTCTCATTCCCTGTGTCCTGGCTCTAAATTATGAGAAATGAGTGATTGAATGGCTCCTTGCTGACCCTTCAAAGAACGTGTTAAAAATATTTTTTTTAAATTGAATTGGAAAGAGCTACTGAGAATGAACACCTGAAGTACTGAGAAGGAAGGGGGGAAAAGCCCCCAAAAGCACTGCATTTCCTCCTGAGCTGACCCTTCAAATAGGACTCCTTTGACATACTTGAGAGAGGAGAAAGTAAAAAAAAAATCATTTAAATTAAATTAAAAGTTTTGTTTCACCTTAACTACTCTTTCAAAGCATTTGAAAGAATTCTTGAAAAAAGAATAGAAACGTCATATTGAGACACAGTTTGGGGTCTTTAGAACATTTCACATTTGAACTTGTGATCTAAAACCGAAAGAGCTAAAAAAGTCACCTCCTGCTCCTCCTCCATGTTAGCTGCAGTTGAGATCCAGTTCTGCTCCATACCAATAGACACCACATTTTTCAGACTTGGCCTGCTCTGCTGCCTTCACCCCAGGGTAGGATATGAATGTCCTGGTGCTTCTTCCTCATCCTCATTCCCTCTCTGCTGACATCGTGATCCCTGCGACGTCAGCTGGTGACACCAGCCTCGATATTCACAGTGTCAGCTGCAGCCCTCCACTGCTGTGTCTCTCCTCTCCTTCCTGAGCTTTCCCAGAGGGGGTTCTGTCAACGCTTTTCACAGAACCACGGAATAATATGGGTTGGAAGGGACCTCTGGAGATGCTCCAGTCCAACCACACCACTGGGGCAGGGTCACTTGGAGCAGGTGGCACAGGAATGCATCCAGGTGGGTTTGGATTGCCTCCAGAGAGGGGGACTCCATGAAATCCCTGGGCAGCCTTGTATCACAGTTAAAAGAACACCTTATCTCCCACCACAGCTCCTCCCTTCCTGCTGGAATAACCCACACTCACACAACACCCAAGATTATGACCCTCTTGTCATGTTCAACACCTTCATCTCCTTCACACCAAACACTCCCTTCTGAATGTTGCCAAATCTTACAGATCCCTGGCTGAAACAGCTCCCAAACCTCCTGCCACCTCTTCCTGTAAAACACCTGTTTCTGAGTGACCTTATCTCAGCCTACATAAACTTCTATCAGTTTTCACGATATTGTACAAGATCCTTTCAAAATCCTGCCTATAAAATTCTTCACTTCTGCAGTCACAGAATCCCAGAATCATTTAGGCTGGAAAAGACCTCTCCAAGATCATTGAGTCCAACCTGTCACCAAACATCATCTCATCAAGGAGACCACAGCACTGAGTGTCACATCCAGTTGTTCATTGAACATTTCCAGGGTTGGGGCTCTACCACCTCCCTGGGCAGCCCCTTCCAGTGCTTAACCTCCTCCTTTTTTCCAAGTTTTGGCCTTTACCCTTACCATGCTCAGCTGATCTGAAGATCTTTCTTGCTCCTGCCTGTCCTGAGGACTGCAAGGGTTGGCCAACCCAGCTCACACCTCTCAATCCATGAAGCAGGAATTGTTTTCATACTATGGGAATAGGCAGCAAGCAAAGGTTTAGGGAGAGATACAGTCCTTGCTGCCCTTCACCTCCTTTCCCTGGCCTCATACTCATCCCAAAACCACAGATCTTCTAAACATGGAGTTAAAGCAAAGCTTATATAACACTGCAGTGATCACTCGGCTCCTCAACTCCACCATTTCCCAGCTTATATCTGATCCTGACCTGGATTCAGATGGGAACGCTGTTCCACTTGTCCTGTCTCTCACTCAAAGGCAGATGTGATAAGGAGCAGCAAGATTATTTATTAAGAGGCTTTGCATGCCTTTGAGGAAGCTCGAAATGATAGTGTGTTGAAATGGGTGAGTGAATCGCCAGCAGTATGGGAATAGGTCTGGAAAAGTACTGCAAAAAATACATGGGATTATCTGTGCTGATTATTTTTTTCCATGGGTTGGCCAAGGGCCACGTTTTTCTGACTTCAGCGTTCACTTTGCCTGAACTTCAATGGCAAGGGCACCTGCCAAATGTGCTCGTGGGCTCGCTGAAGTGTTCGTGGAAGACAAGTCAGAACTCCCTCCCTTCCAGGCCTTGTGGCCACATCTCAGTGACACGAGATTGGCTTGTGCAGTCAAGAATCGAGGATGACACCTGGTGAATAAGTCTGGTCAGCTAATGCAGAAAGAATGTAAAATGCAAGAGAAACTTGGGAGCAGTTGGTGTGGGACAACTTCAAACAAACTTTGATGCAGCTGGGAATGTTCCCAGAAGTAGGACAAAAAGTTCCACCAGACTTTTGTAACTTACTGAAGCAGCTGTAGTGGCCTCATTACTCTTAGGTGCAGTTTTAGTACCAAAAGTTGCTGCAAATGTGTTCCTTCCTAGTAACTCTTGATCAAATATTCTACATTTAGGTCACAAAATCATTTAGGTTGGAAAAGCTCTCAAATATCATCGAGTCCAACCATTCCTCCAGCACTGCCAAGGCCATCACTGACCCATGTCCCCAGGTGCCACATCCACAAGGATTTTAAATCCCTGCAGGGATGGGGACTCCACCCCTGCCCTGGGCAGCTGTGCCAGGGTTGGAGAACCCTTGCAGGGAAGAAATTGCTCCTATTCTCTGATCTAAACCTCTCCTGGCACAGCTTGAGGCCGTTCCCTCTCCTCCTGTCCCTGTTCCATGGGAGCAGAGCCCGACACCCCCCCGCTGTCCCCTCCTGTCAGGAGNCCCTGTTCCCCGGGAGCAGAGCCCGACCCCCCCTGGCTGTCCCCTCCTGTCAGGAGTTGTGCAGAGCCAGAGGGTCCCCCCTGAGCCTCCTTTTCTCCAGGCTGAGCCCCTTTCCCAGCTCCCTCAGCCTCTCCTGGTGCTCCAGCCCCTTCCCAGTTTACAACTTTGCAGGTTATTTTTATTACCTGCCAGAGCCATTACTGCTCTCTGGGCTATGAGGCAGGGTGTCCTCTGCTGTCACTCCCAGAACTACCCAGTTCAACCCAGCACAGAAACTGGAGGTTAACTGGCACCTGTACACATGATTCCATCAGCCAGCAAAGAGTCCTTTTCTAATTCTGACAGCTTTACTGGCTGCACCTGGGTAAAAAAAAAAATCAAAAAAACCCCATGTTTGTTTAAAGAGTAGAACTGGCACAACGCGGCTCTGGGATGAGCATCATGTCTGTTGAGCAAGCAGGTATAATTTCTACAGATTTATTGGTCTGTTGGATTCCAGCACTGCTCCAAGGCTGGCTGGGGGATGCACACCTTGGGACACGGCCACGGCCAGGCAGCACAGGCCCGGGCCTGCTGGCAGGAACAGACTTGCTGTGATCAGGCGTGAGCACACGGAGAGTCACCTCTGCTCTCTGGGTGCCACAACGGGAGCCAGCCTCCCTTTGCTGGCTAACATCCAGGTGACGCTGCATTGCCATCACTGGATCATGGAATCACAGAATCATCAGGGCTGGAAGACACTTCAAGATCATCCAGTCCAACTATCAGCCCAGCACTGCCACTGTGACCCCTAAACCACTAAACCACACCAGCCAGTGCCAGATTCAGATGTCTCTTAAACACCTCCAGTGATGGTGACTCCTTAAACACCTCCCTGGACAGCCCCTTTCAATGCCTGAGCACTCAAATAGTGAAAATATTTTTTCTGATATCTAATCTGAATCTCCCCTCTCTCAGCTCAAGGCCATTTCCTCTGGTCCTCTCATTGTAGGAAAAACTGATCCCACCTCACTGCAACCTCCTGTCAGGGAGCTGGAGGGAGTGATGAGGCGGCCCCTGAGCCTCCTCTTCAGATCATAGAATCAGAATGGTTTGGGTTGGAAGGGACTTCAGAGATCATCCAGTGCCACCCCCTGCCATGGGCAGGGACACCTTCCTCTATCCCAGGCTGCTCCAAGCCCTGTCCAGCCTGGCCTTGGACACTTCCAGGGATCCAGGGGCAGCCACAGCTTCTCTGGGAAATCTGCCCAGTTCTTGATCATCACAGCCAAGAGTTTCTTCCTAGCATCTTGTCTAAATCTATTTCCTTCAGCTGTCCCTCCAAGCCCTTGTCCCAAGTCCCTGTCCAGCTCTCCCGGAGCCCCTTTAGGTACTGGAAGGGCTCGAAGATCTCCCTGGAGCTTTCCCCTCTCCAAGTTCTCCATTCTCCCTGTATCCATGCATGGATCCTTCCAAGCACATGGTGGATGCTGAGACCCAGCTGAAATCCAGCACATACCACAGAAAGCTTGGGAAGCGTGAAGGGCTTAGGGTTTCCCCATCTCAGAGCTGTGGAGACAGAAACCTAAGTGATACTCATAAAATCCTGGAATGGTTTGGGTTGTAAGAGTCCTTAAAGCTCATCCCGTTCCACTCTCTGCCACGGACAGAGACACCTTCCACTATCCCACATTGATCCAAGCCCTGTTAAACCAGGCCTTGGACACTTCAAGGATTGGGTATCTGCAATTTCTCAGAGCACGAGACAGAACACACAGACAAAGGCTGAAGGGAAAATTGAGATTCTGGTGGATCCAGTAACCTGCCCAGTACCACTTGCTTGGCCATTGGGACAGCAATAGGAGCACGACCTTTGTCCCCTTGGCCCCGATATTTTGATTCACATTTCCGCATTAAAGCAAAGAGAGAGACACAAACCCAATATCTGTCAGAATTCCTCTGTTTCCAGGTGAGCTGCTTGGAAACAGCCATGGGAGGATTTGCTCTCCCTTCTCCATAGCCCACCCCTCCCTCCAAGCCCTTAAGCACACGCAGGATCCTTCTCACGCCATCCAGGGCACCAGTGTCAGAGGAAACACCAAAAAAAGTCAGGCAACAAACCCGACTTCCATGCCCTGCAGGAGGAGGAAGACTGAGGGTAGCACTGGACAACCACAAGCCTGCAGGACGCCGCCAGTTTTGGGAGGTTTTGGAGAAAAGCAGCAGAGTGATTGAGGGGTTGGTGAGATGAAGGAGGGAGAAAACAAAATGTTGAAAGAACTAAATATACACTGCTTGGCCAACTAATGCCCAAGGGAAAATTCAAGAGCTGGCAGGCAGGAGGGAGCCAAGAGCCAAGGAAGAAGTAGGATCTCCATTGTTGAGATCTCATGGCTCTTGGAAGTGAACAATGAGGAATGACTGGGAGCCAGGAGATAAGTTAGGCTGAGGGGAAGCTGAGGAGTGGAGGCACTGCACAGAGAAATGAAATCAAGTCCTTTCTGGAACAACATTTCTGGCAGCAGCCAGGCACATGGGTCTTGATTTTCTCCCATATTTTTCATTCTCTAAGTGATCAAAATGTTAAGGCTCTAATTCTTCCTCTTCCCAGGCGTGCAGAGGAACAGCTTAATGTAGAGCAAGAGGGTAAAAATAGATGTGATGGGATAAAACTGAGCAAAGGGCAAGTGAGGTCATTTAGATTGGAATAATCTTCAAATGAAGGAGCGGAAGCCCCTTCCCACAGGTTATTTAAAACTAGACTGAGTGGGAAAAAAAGATTGTTTTGTTTTTTGGCAGGGGGGAAAGAATCACACTGTGAAGGGAAGAGATTAAAAGATGCATAGTTTATCTCTCAAAAATTATTTTAAATCTATTTAAACCACCTAAGCCTTATAAATGTCATTTTATACTCAAATGTGCAGTTTGTCCCTCTTCTACATTAATGGGCACAAATTACTTTTAACAACTGATAGCAATAAAACTCACCTCTTGGCCAACAGTTTGTGTTTTTTCAAAGTAAAATAAGAAGACAGTCATAATTACAGGAAAATAAATTAAAAGAGAGGAGAAAAAGACCTACTGAAGTTCCAAAGGAGAGCCAAGGGAGATCCAGTAAAGCGGGGGGAAAAAACCCAAAATCAAAAAAGCAGCAAGAGATGGAAACATTGTCTTGTGCCCTCAGTTGCTGTAAGGAGCAATTTGGGGGAGTAGAAGATGTGGAAGATAAAGAGAAATCAATCACCAGCACAACCAATAGTTCATAGCAGCCAGGCCAAGAACCTACTGGAGTTTCAGATGTTCAAAAGCAAACACAAATCTTGAGCCAAACCCTTGAAGAGTCACAGAGGTGCAGAAATTCCCAGGTGAGGGGTTTGGCCACCAGAAAACACCCTCCCAGGATGCAACAGGCAGGTGGAACCAGCTGGGTTTTCAGCAGAGGCAACCGTGGCTTGCCAGGTTCTTCTCTTCAAAGGCTCAGTGGGATGCTGACCTGTGGCCTCCTGGTGAATTTATATCAGTTCTCACCTCCCCTTCTGTATTAATTCAGTTTATGTGGTCCTGCCATGAGTTTCTCAACACAATGTGAAAAGATCAGAAAGCAAAGGAGCTACAGGATGAAATTCAAGGTCATTTTCTATTCAAATGGTCACATTTGATGATCTAAGTGACCCTTATGTCACCAACAGGATGAATCTCTCTTCAGCCCAAGAAATCAATTAATTTTTTAATAGTAATTCATTAAAGAACTGTCAAGGGTTAATGACCTGAGACTCATGTTAGCCAAAAAAACACAAGGCACCCCTTTTAGCCTGTGCTTAGAGAGACTGAGAGGCTGCCAAGAAAAGAAAAAGGAAAGGAGAAAAAAAAAAGTCTTGTGGTTACTCTGTTCTTACAGAGAAAATCAGAGCGAAAATTCTGGTTTAGACTCCAGCTGGGGTTGTGGTGACAGTGACATCTCTCCTATCAGGGCCTGGAGCAAACCTGGCTCCCTGCCTGGGCAGCACTGCTTAAAATGGACAGGAGTCCCCTCTTCGTGCACAGGAGCATGGATCTTCTTATGGGATTGATCCACACAATCTCCTGCTGTCCCTAAATAGCAGCAGAGACTTTAAGTGGCCGCAGCAAGTTACATCAGGAAAACCAGAATCCAGCTCTGGTCAGAAAGGAGACCTGTTTGCCTGGGAAATGCCTCAAAAAGGATGGACCCAGAGCCCACTGCAAAGCCTCCCAGGAAAACACAAACACAGCCCTTGGAGGCCTTCCAGGGATAACATCTGCATTGCTCAACAGAGCAAAGTACAGCCACCAGCTATGGCTTGTTCCCATCAGAACCTTTCCCTGTAAGCAGAATTCCTGTTTATCACAGGCACCTATTTCTCCCATGTAACCAACAACATCTCCATTTCTTAGTAAGTAACAAACTAAAAAGGATGACAGAGCTGCTGAAAAAAAGACAATCAGTACTAACAACACCCCTCCAGTACCTCCCTTGTCACTCCTTCTCCCAGCGTTGGTTTAAGAGCTCATAGAGGGACAGAGAGAGGCAGGTTCCACTCACCACAGCAAAGGTAATCCAGGTACATAGCTCTGCTCAGGTCAATAATCCATCCCAGGTCAGGCCTTCCTCGAGCACTGACAGTGGAGATCAAAAAGCCAAGCAGAGAATTCCTCTGGCTCCTGCCCCTCAGTCCTGCGAGTGAAGGGTGGGACACTTCTGCTCAGCCCCTGCCTGCACAGGCAGATGGGCCCCCACCTCCCTTCCTAAAGCTTCACATTTCTCCCCTTCCCGCAGCTCTCCCCACTGCCAGGAGCTCCCATGCTCCGCCACTTCTCCAGATAACAAAGCCAACAGGCTCCTCTGCCAAGGGGAGCTGCTTGGAATGGGATTAGGATGAGCAGAAAGGAGCTTACAGCTGGGCACCATCTGCAGTGACGATGATTAACTAATGAGGTTTTAAATTTGTTTTGGTTTTTTTTTTTGTTTCCCCGTGCAGGTTTGGTGACGGAGGGTTTTGCATCACTGTGAGCAGCGTGGTCTCTGCTGCTAGCCCAGCCTGACGCAGTGCCCCCTCCTCCTCCTCTGTCCACATGTATTCCAGCCAGGAGCTGGAGCGCAGGGAAAAGATGGCTCCTGGTGGCAAAGGCTTTCTTGCCTTCTCCGATCACCAAGGCCATGTTCTAAGTCTCCAGCCTCTCATATGCAATAATTAAGTCAGATTAAGTGAATGCAAAAGCCTCTCCCAACCTGGAAAAACTCTCACGGATGGCAAAAAGAAAAAATTCAGTATTGAGGACAAATTTTCAAATATTTCATCAGGGATTCTTAAATTGTATTACAAGGAATGACAAAAATCACAACCCCAGAAAGGTGAGGGTGTTTTTCTTCCTTCATTGGTTTCATCCTTTCAGTAGAGAAGAGGTTTCTTCAGATTCTGGTATTTTTCCCTACAGTAAGGCCAAGTGCAGACCCCAATGTCTTAATCATCTCAACACCCTCACCCCAGATGATGTCTCCATGCCAAAACCCTTGTGTTTTCTTAGGCTTCATTCCCACTTGGGCACTGGACCAGCTCCCCAGGGAATGGGCACAGCCCCGAGGCTGCCAGAGCTCCAGGAGCATTTGGACATCGCTCTCAGGGATGCACAGGGTGGGATTGCTGGGGTGTCTATGCAGGGCCAGGAATTGGATCCATGATCCTTATGGATCCTGTCCAACTCAGGATACTCTGTGATTCCATGATTCACCCTCAAAAAAGGCTTCATCTCTCGAGGGAATAAGTGAAATCTGAGATTTTAGCCCAGATGCTGACCTCTGGAATGGACAGCTGGAATTACACGGGACGGCAGCATACTCTCACTGTGCCCAGTCATACAGGAGGACAAGCACTTTCCAAAATCTTTCTGCATCCTAGAGTGAAAACTGACTGTAGCACAGAACAACTATCACAGAATCCTGTAACAGTTGGATTGGGAGGGACCTTAAAGCCCATCTCATTCCACCCCCTGCTATGGTCAGGGACACCTTCCACTATCCCAGGTTGCTCCAAGCCATGTAATAAGTGGTACTACTCCTTCCAGGGCAAGACAGACACCCCTGGAATCCTTGCTTTAGAAGGAGCTGAACCATTTTCCAGGCCCTGTTGACCATGTCTCATCCAGGAGGAACATCATCATATGCAAGACGTGCAGCAGAAGCATAAACAGTTCAATGAGTTTATTCAGTGAAACCTATAATCCTAAATGAGGTGTGGCTGTAAATAAGAAGTCCCAGAAATTCTTACCTACGTTCAGGTGCTTCTGTTTCTTCTAGGGAAAAACAGGGAAAGCTCAGCCGGCTCTGAATTACCCCTGCAAATGACTCTTGCCCCACTGATGACAGACCATAGTCTGCTTGCAATTATTTAATGGTTGTAACCACAGAGAAATCTAAAATTCTGCATGATTGGCCCAAAATAACACCCCAAAAGACAAGGCCACAAGAACTGTGATGTAAAAAGATTCTCCCTTGGTGTGTCGCACCCTCGCCTCCTTCCTCACCCAGTCCCCTCTGAGACCCAAAAAAAAGGAACTGATTTCAGCCATGTGTGAGGATTCCACACGTTGCAGGCTGTAACTCCAGGCAGGTGTCATGTTAAATCTCCCGAGGGATTGGTGGCTGTTTATCATCGGAACAGGGGGAATCTCTCCAGCTTTACCCCGTGCAATGGCTTCATCACCTAAAGCTGCACATGATCAGCTTGACCTCATGCTGCCGTGGTTGACTGGGGTTTTTTCCAGAAGGGGATTACACAGAGTTGCTTGGAGTGGGATTTCCAGCACTCTTCTCCTCTGAGACTGTCTCAATAATTAATTGTTTATTATAATTAATTGCATTTTGGCAGCCTCCCTGGACTATTTTACCTGTAAATCTCCATGTAACTTCAAGGCATTAATGAAAATAGACTCACACACGAAGGTGGCTGAGGAGCTTTTATTAAGTGTTAAAGGAGAATGCAGAGGGGAAAAGGCATTTTGGAAAATGTGTTAGGCTTGAAAAAACTCCTGCTGGGACCACTGCTTAAATTCAAGGCTGAACCCCAGTAAAGTCTACAGGGGAGAGAAAGCACCAGGGTGGAAAACTATTAACCCAGATTCCAGCCTTTTTAATAAATTAAAGCTGTAGGTCCCAGCTCCTCACCACAGTGGCTGTTCTGACCCTATTTCCTCCGCAGATAAAGAGCTCTGCGAGGTCTTGAGCTCAAACATCCAGTGAACACGACACAGCAGAAGGTCATGCAACAAACCCGGGGTCCCCTTTTCGAATCCCCTCCTCCCCTACTGAACACCTCCTGCCCCTCGAGGAGAAATTTAGCAGAAGACAGGAGAAATTTGCTGACTGACAGACAGGGAGAACTTAATCCCTTTGACTCCCATAAACCCCTCCTTACGTTTCAATATTATTAGCATCTGTTTCTAATCCATTATTGAAAAGTTTTACACTTAACAGCGAAATAACCAAGGCTGTTGAATCTCACTCAGAAAAGCTGAGTGTGGTACAACTGGGATTATCTTGAAAAAATCACTTAGCCCCTGTTCCCAGAAGAATATGAGCCAGTACCTCATTTCCAGGAGGTGTTTAACCTCCTCATGTGTTTTCCTTTTCTGAACAGGGCCTCACTTTCTGCCTACGGAGTTATTTTCCATGTAGTGAAAGGACCTCAGTCCCAGCCTCCCAGAAGTGCTCATCAAGAGGTGACTGTGCTACCCAGGAAAAGAAAACCAGCCTAGACTTCCCTGCATCAGCTATCAGTTTCTGCTCTCGACCAAAATAATTTCCAGAGAAAATTAAATTCTCATTGTGTGTATGTTGACCCATCAGAATTGTACAATTTTAGGCAGCCTGCACTTAAGGACTGCTTTGCTCAGATGATCCCAATGGTAGGTGACCAGCTTCCAGGAGGTCTAAAAGCCTGGGTGATCTAGTTGAAGATGTGCCTGTTTATTGCAAGGGGTTGGATTTGATGAACTCTAAAGGTCCCTTCCAACCCAAACCATTCCATGGTTCTCCTCTGCAGAACTGCACGAGGGAAGTCAAGAAACCTGAGAAATGCAGTTGCAGGCTGGAGGCCCATGAGCCTACCAGAGAAGGGCCAATGGCGTTGCCCTGGAAAGGGAGACTGTAGGCTCCAGGCATTCCTCAGGATCCAGTCAAAGAGCTTCCCCCACGGCACCCTGCAGGTTTATGTTAATTTACCCAGCTCTGCTCTCCCCATTGGGCCGCTGGCTTTCCCTGCCCCTTTCACCCTTATACCTTCATGTTCCAGAGTATTCTCCACTCCCCATTTCCCCACTGGTCCCTGTAACCCCGCAATTCCAAGCTGGCATTCCCTATTGGTTGTTACCCTTGGCCCCGCCTTTGTACCACCCCTGTGTCCTCAGCCCATTGGACCCTGATGCTCTGCTCCACCCCCTCCGCCCTGCACTTAAACCTGGATTCTCTTGGTTGTCCCTGGGTGCCTTTAGCGTTGGAATAGACCTCCACGGAGCCCCACCGAGAGGGCCCTCTCGCCTCTCCTTGCTGGCGAGCTGTCCTGGCGTGGGCGTGTGTGCGATTGGGGAGTTTTGTGCGTGTGCCTCCCCGAACGCTTTCTACCCCGGAGACGCTTTCGGGAAGGCAGCGGCAGCCGACCATCCGCACCCGCGCCGCTACGGCAGGCAGGCTGCTCTTCGCCATTAAAACTGAAGTTATTTCTTTGCCAGACTTCTCCTGTTTCCTCACCTAACGTGCATCCTGCTCCAGCCTTGCAGGGTCGTTTCAGAAAGCTCTTCGCTTGCTCTGCGATTTTGTGAAAATGGAAACACCTGAAAACCAAACAGGTCTGAAAACCGTGTTTTGTCCTGAAGTGCGGATGTATAAACTGCATTAAGCTGCGCGGGTCAGTGAAAGAAGGGTGGTTGGGCACTGAACTGGCTCCCCAGGGAATGGCCAGGGAAGGCTGCCAGAGCTCCAGGAATGTTTGGGCAATGCTCTGAGGCACAGGGTGGGATTGTTGGGATGTCCTGTGTAGGGTTAGGAGTAAGGGGCCAAAAGCACTCTGGTCTCAAAAGACGGGTTTTGTGGAGGTTTGACTGGCCAGGACAGTGACATTACCTTGCTTTGGTCCATCACAGATGTGAGAGACAGCTATGGGGCACTGGAGCATCTTCCAGACCTCACGTCCTGCATGGGCCCCTCTTTAAAACCAGCCCCAGGCTCCCCACAGTGGTCTGAGCAGAACCCCCCATCAGCAGCAGCTCTTCCGAGAGAGCCTGAAGGGGAGCTGGAGCTTTGCCAGGCTTGGCTGTGCTCATCTCACTTGGAGCACAGCCTGTGCCATCTCCTCAGGGCTCCATCTCTTGGTGCTGGGACACGAGCAGCAGATGCACAGGGCGACACCCCTGCCCTGACCACGCTCCCATTGGCGTGGGCTCTGAGATCAGGGTCTCACGTTGCTGTTGGGAGCCAGCTGAGCCTTGCTGAGCTGAGGATAAATCTCTGGCCTCGCCACAGTTGCACCTGCAATGGGTAATGCAGTCTCAGGACCGCATTTTTTCACCTTCTGAGGTGCAGCTGATGAAAGGAGCCCTGGGTGCGCTGCACAGCACAAGCACAGGAGATGAGAGACCTTCTGTCCTAATCCCCTTGGGCCCAAAATTGGTCTAAGAGAGAAGTAACTGCCTTATATGCTGAGGCATTAATGGATTACCACTAAGAGCATTAGGGACTTGATTAATGATGCAACCTCCACGCCCCCGCCCACCACGTCACCGGCCTTTAAAGGGCTCCATCCTTGCCTGGTCCCTGTGCCTTCCAGCACTCATTTCTCATCTTGTAGAGTCAAAGAGTCACAGAATGGTTTGGGTTGGAAGGGATTCTAAAGTTCATCTCTTTCCAAACCCCTGCCATGGGCAGGGACACCTTCCAGAATCCCAGGTTGATCCAAGCCCTGTCCAGCCTAGCCTTAGACATTTCCAGGGATGGGGCAGCCACAGCTTCTCTGGGCAACTTGTGCCAGGGCCTCACCACCCTCACAGCCAAGAATTCCTTCCCAATATCCCATCTAACCCTGCCCTCTGGCAGTTTGAAGCCATCCTTCCTTGTCCTGCCACTCCATGCTCTTGTAAAAATTCTCTCTCCATCTTTCCTGTAGGCTCCCTTCAGCTACGGGAAGGCCTCGATTAGATCACCCCTGATGTGCAGCTACACTCAAATACAGCCATGTGCCAGCTTGGTGTCTCTCTTGGTATCTCCCATTCTCCTCAGGTGATACAATTTCCCAGCAGGAATCAGCTGCTTTGGCTGGTTGCTGTAGCCATAACCCAAAATTTTCACTTTGAGCCCTTGCCTTCAGTCCAAAGGGAATTGCTGCAAAGCAGAGCTTTTCGTGGCTGTTTTTTTCCACAATTTCAGCTGCATCAGCTTGAATTCATCCAACCAAGTTGTAGGTATTTATAGAGTAGAGGGAGATCTTCCTTAGGGGGGATATTTGGTGGGAAAATCTCAGGCCATGCAGGGGACGTGGAGGTGGGAGAAATGTGGAAATCTCAGTATTCTGAGATGATGCAACTTCTTTAAATCTTAAACTGAGGATCTGGCCTGTCGTGTCAGCACATGGGGAAACCTCTCCCACTCATCCAGGAGCTGCTTGTTTGAACACTTTAACGTCCAAAATACGGTGATGGAAATGATGAGTGGGAAGTTTAAAGCTCTGGTGCTCTCCTGGCTGTGCCACAGACTGGGAATGTTTTAGCAAATCCTCTAAACCTGGGACACAACTCTTATTTCTTCTCACCTGATCAGCAGCCATAGTTAACCAGAGGATGTAGGAGTTGGAGACACTTTTGGGGAATGCTGGAGCATGCCCTGTGTTCTCTGGGATTATCACACAAATGACCACTGGAAGCTGGGAAGGGAGAGGTGGGTAATAATGTCAGAATTCAGATAAAATCACTATAGATTTTTTTCATTCAAATAGGATGGATGATGACAACCAGGATTTGCTCACTCCAGCATTTTCATACCTGGGTTTTTAGGATGAAAAAGGACAGGAAGGTGACATCTCTACCAGGAAACCAGTCAGTGCTTGAAGTAATTTTCTGGTCCTGACAATAATTGTCAGGGCTGGCAATGTCCACAGTATTAAACTTCCTCCAAAATGAAGTGAATGCTTCCTGTCTGGGATCAGGGATAGGCTTTGGTACCAGTTTGGGCCAGACCTGGGATTGTGGTCAAACAGCTTTTACAGAGCAGTTAACCCAGGGCTTGTCCCTGACTGTTCTTCTCAGCATCATCACTTTGCTGGATTCTGAGAGCAGAAAAAGCTGGAGACTAAAGGAAGGCCACGAACATGATGGAGAGGGTGGAGAACCTTGAGGAAAAGGAAATCTGACTCTGGTCAGGCCCTCAAGTGCCAGAGGGGATGTGAATCAGGGCAAAAATGCTTCCCCGGGGAAATGACACTGTGTGCAAAGTGGAGGTTCCTTCCCTACCCACCACCCAACTGTGGTACTCTTGGAAAAACTTTCCGGGGAAGACATTTAGAGATTTAATCATAAATGTGGGATGTGACACCTCCAGGGAAAGTGGCTTGGATTTCTCCTGGCTTTGCTGAAAAGGGAAATGCCTTAAAACTCCCTAACATGACAACGTTACAGGATGCACTGTGTGTCCTTTTGGGATCCAAAATCCACTCTCCCAGCTACTTCACTCTGCTCTTCCCAGGCACTCTCTCCTTTTTTTTTTTTCCTCCCTTCTACTTTTCTTTCACCTTCAGGAATGAATTAATTTTCTTTTTCCCTGGAAGCAGCCAATAGTGGGAGTCAATAATTTTCTAACGGGGCTCCAGATCTTTGCTCTGGATTCCCAAAAGTCTCTTGCAGAGCCTGAAGGCCCCTCCCAAGCACTAAAGGTGCCGCTGCAACCAGATTTGGGATCTTCAGTGCTGTCCTCTGCATCAGCAGTGAGGAAGATGTAAAGCTTCTCAAGGACATGGGAGACTGATCTTGTGTGGTCCAGCATGAGCTGTTTGCCTGTTGGGTCTCCTGAGGTGGGGGGAAGTGAGAAGAGCAGACAGGAAAGATGCCTCTGGAGAGGTTTTACATGAAGAGTGTGGGGTGCTTAGCTCAAAATCCAGGCCATAGTGGATGGATGCCCATGGGAGGGGGTTCGGAATGAGATGGTCTTGAACCCATTCCAACCCAGAATCACAGAACTAACTAGGCTGGAAAGCACCTTTGAGATCATCGAGTTCCGCCTGTACCAAACACCACCTTGTCAACCAGATCATGGCACTGAGTGCCACATCCAGTCTTTTCTTAAACAGCTCCAGGAACCGTGACTCCACCACCTCTCAAGGCAGCCCATTCCAATGCCCAATCAACATTTCCGTGAAGAAATTCCTAATGTCCAACCTAAACCTCCCCTGGTGCAGCTTAAGACTGTATCCTTTTGTCCTAACCCCAAACCATTCAATGTTGTTTCAGGGAGGAAGTGTAAGTACAGGCAGAAAAGTTCCACGGCAGGCTGAGAGTGGCCCCAGGCTGGGATAAGCCAGGAGGGAAGGGTTTGTTGGAGCTGTGGTTGCTGGGGACACCGGGAGCAGTCACGCTCTGGGTGAAGTGTCTGGGAGCACAGCCCGGCAGAACGAGTCTGGTGGGGTTGCTGGTGTGTTCACACCGCTGTGGCTGGTATGAAATCCATGAAATCCTGCCCTCACCCTACCTCCCAGTGAGCTGTGAAGAGCTTCCCTGTGTTGTAATGGGGATGACAACATCCATCTGTGCCCTGCCAAGCAGGGATCTGAGAGCGGCAGGGAAAACATCCCCGTGGTGCTGAGCTGGAAGGGTCCTGCCCACGTCCCCATAGCACCTCTGAGTACCTGTGGTTTGTGCAGCAAGGGGCTCTGCTCAGCACACACACACTTCCCATGCAGAGCTCTGGGAGGATTTCCCCCTGGGTAAAACCGATGTTTGACTCCGGCTTTGCACTCAGGTCTTGGGTTTTATCCAGCTCCTTTCCTTGTCCCAGCCTTTGTCCCAGCCTTTTCAGAGTACATTTGCACCACGTCAGAAATGAAAAATTAAATAAAAACCCCTGAGGCTTCAGTTCCCTGTATGGCAGTAAAAAATGTTGCTACTGATTTTACTTGTATCTCATATTGCTTTGAACTTACAAATGTTCTTGGGTGTGAGGTCTGGATAGAGATTCTCCATCACAGTAGCATTGATCTGATCTGATCAAAGATGAAGGAGCTACTGTGGCTTTACATCATTAGAATAAATCCAGAATTCAACCCCTCACTTGATGCTGGTCATTATATTCATGTTGGGCATTAAAGTCTGTCCAGTGGAGAGAAATTGGCTCTGTTGGGTGGAGTTTGCACAAGCCTGGCTATGCCGTTGCTGCAAATCCCAGTGCAGGTGGATTCTTCCCAGAGAACAAGGCTTGCCTTTGCAGTTTTTCTCTTCCAAACCCATGTCTTCATCTGCTGAGCCTCCACCCCTGGTGCTGTACAAATGTCACCACCTTGCCCAGCTCTGACTCTCCACTGAAGTGGCCCCAACTCTTTGATGAGAGTTAGGATGATTGTTAATGGAGCATTTTCTACTGCCTTCCAGTAGTGGAGTCCCCCGAGGGTCATCAGGAATGCACTGGTAATTTTGAGGAATGAATTAGCCCTGAAGTGTGTCTGTGCCTGTGCATGGATAACCGGGCTGCTGACTCGAGTCACTGGGAACTTTGGCTACCTCTAAGCCCAGTGTCAAATCCCTGGCAGGGTTTCAGCATGACCTTGCACCACTCTCAGGAGCAAATCCCAGGTGTGGATCAGGAGTCAGCACAGGTCCACCCTGTTTTGAAGGCTGAACTGACAGGATGGACATGTCCAAACCATGGCAGGTGGATAAAGTCCCAGAGAATGGAAAAGGCACTGTTTGATTTATAGATATTGTAGATATATTTTATTCTATTTTATTATAGATAAAGGGTTTTTTTTCTATATTGTCTCCATTGGTTTGTGGGTTGTTGAATAAGAATATCTTAGGCACAGACAGATAAGAGAATCCTGAGGGCTTCCTCCTGCAAGAGCCTCAGTTTTCTTGTGTTAATGGCTTCAGACTGAACCCACACAGTCCTTCAGTGCTTTGAAGTACCTGCATTTGTTAGGGCCATTTAAAACCATCATCAGTTTGATTCTTTCTGTCCTGCACTGGCTGCCAAGAAATAATCCCAAGTTAACAGCTCCCTTGTTTGCCTGTGGGATAACAGAGCAGCCTCACACCACAGGGTGTGCCCCGTGTGCCCCAGCTGATGAGGACATCACCTCTGGCCCTGGAGCCTGGTGGGAGCTCCTTAGAGCTTCCCTCACCTCCAGGGCTGGGCAGGACAGCTGCAGCTGGAGCCACATCCAGGCTCCTGACAGGGTCACGGAGCAGTGAGGATCAGAAGGAACCTCAGGAGGTGTCTGATCCAAAACCCAGTTCAAAGTTACATGCAAGTTCAAAGTTACGTTGCTCAGGGTCATACTCAACAATATTTTATCCCCAAGGATGGAGACCCATCCCCCCCAAGGCATCTCTGGGTCACCACCCCCATTTTTTATTCTCTTCACGGTGGATTTCCCCCACCTTCAATCCCCCAATGTCTGACTGGGATTCCTGGTCTTGCTATTAAAGTCAGTTGTCTCTTTGCCTTTCACTCTGGACATCCAAGGAAAACTTGACTCTACATTCTCTACACCCTCCCATGGCTGAACAAACCCAGATCCCTCAGCCTCTGCTTCTAAATCCTGCTCTTTATCTCCCTAAACATGTCAGTATAAATAAATAAATATATATAGATATAAATACCCTGACCTTCTGTCTGCCTCTCTTCAGTTTGTCAATCCCCTCCTTGTGGAAGAGCTCAAAACTGGGAAGTCTCTGACCAGGCACAGTGTTCTGGATGTGTCCCACGTGTGCCAAAGCCTCCCATAAAAAGGAGAAAAGTCCTCTATGACATGCTGGTGTTGTTCTGTTACACCCCACTGCACTCCAGATGGTGTAATAAGGATTCTCCTCCGCTTGGACCCTTTCATATCCATCTTGGTATTTTGATTTTTTTTCTTATTTGAATTGATGCATGTAAGCCAGGAATCAGATCCAGGCTGAGAGAAAGGTGAGGATGATCCCTTTTCCCTTTGTGCCTCCTTGGAGAATGAGAAGAGAGCAAGCATTGAGAGGAACCAGTGAGGCTCCATCAAACAATTCAAACTATTTCCACAAAACAGTTGGGTGAGAAAATGTCTCCTGCACTGAATGGAGAGAAAAGAGGGAATTGTGCTGCAGCACTGTGGAATTTTGCATAATATTCTGGTTTTCTTCCCACCTCACCCACGTTTGGGAGGGGGGTCCATGCCCATGGCATGGCTAAAGAGAGATAACGGGGTTGTGCTGATGCTGTGTTAAACCTTTAACCTTTTGCTGATGCTGGGCTTTTAGGGCTCCTCCAAAATAAAATTAAGATGCCACTAATTTATAACTTGACACATAGTTGGTTCTTCTCCCTAAAAAAAAAACCAAACAAAAAAAA
>WAAG01006000.1:37700-51648 GCA_013390105.1 Tichodroma muraria
AAAAAAAAAAAAAAGAAAAAGTAGTTCTGGGACCTTCTAAGCCCTGAGGATCACGCTGGAGGTGCAGAGCAGAGCTGAAGGGAAGGTAGCAGCCTGTCCTGGATCAGACTCTGCTCAGGGAAGCCAGATGAGATATTTTGATGCTTACAAAGCTGTTTAATCATAAGATAACATACACAGCCTGTTCACACAAATTAGGGTGGGTCCTGTTTGCATAATGTTGATTCCAGAGACAAATTAATCTCAAAGACAACTTGTTGCTGCTGCAGATTTTATCCATTCAGCACATTCGATACGGGATCAGCTCTCAGGCTGAGGAAATTGTCACAGGGGGAATTTTGAGAGGGAGGAAAGAGGAAAAGGGAAAAGCAGCTGGATTTCACCGTGGTAACTGCTCCTGGATTGCTGGGTTTAGGTGGAATTTGTCCCAGGCTTTATAACTTGAAGGGGATCTTTTGTTTCTTGCTGATGTTCCTAATCAGAAGATGATTAATAATCATTCATCCCTTATTTATTTTGCAAATTACACAAATTTGGTCATGGATCAAACATCCCGTCCCCAACCCTCCTCCAGGTGCTTCTTGCCCCACTGATCTCCCAATCCTTATAAAAAAGTGTCCACTCAGTACTTTCCCAGCACTACACAGGATCAGGACACCAATTCTCAAGCGTTCCCTTTGAAATAAAAATCTATTCAGGACATCCACTGCTTCTCCACAAATTAATTAAATTTTAATTAAACGTCACTAAGAAATTACATCTCCCTTTGCAGCCAGCTGGGTCAGGAAGGGCCATGGGGCATTCTGACAGAGCTGCAGCTTCTCTCAGCTTTCCAAGGGGAGGGATCTATGCTGATTCATTCATAATCAGCCTGCTGAAAAATGCATGAGATGCTAATGACAGTCCAAAGTCCTGCAGAGGAGCCAGGATGTACTTCCACGACTCCTTTCTTTTTGAGAGGAGGTGGGGAGATGGCAATTAAAAAATAATAATTTCAGTTTAAGAAACAAGGATTACACATGGAAAACACAGCCTTGAGGACTTTGTGAGTTCCTGGCGAATTTCTGCAGGTGCATTTTTTTGGGGGTAATTTCAGAAGCTGCCTTCTGGGCTTTCACTCTGGTACCGCACTTCCTCTCCTGTAACAGAAGTATCAATACTTGAAAATAAATCCTGAGGCAGCTCTTGCTCTCACACATCCCCACAAACACAGGGACCAGTGGAGGAGGCAGTGGGGGGTGTGGGGTCCTGGGAGTGAGGGAAGATCGTGGGGGGTCAGGAGCAATGAAAATTGGGGGTTAGAGGGCTCTGACAGGACTTGCTTGGATGTTCCCTCTACAAGCCTAGAAATTGTCCCTGTTTAGAAGGGTTTTTTAACAGAAATCCTGAGGTTAATGGCTGTAACCACAGTGCATGGCTTTGATTACATGGGAATTTTAAGCCACCCTAAATTATTTCATATTTAGAGAGCACAAAGGCTCCTCCTGCTTTGCTCCAGTGAGGGAAATCGCCAGTGGTAGGCTGGAAGAGCAAAGTCAGCTGGAGCATAAGAAGCTCAAAGCTTCCAGCAGCCAATGTTTAGATGAACTTGGATGAAAAAGGAAATGAGTGAGAAGTAGAAACACAACATTTCTGGTTCATTCCCTGACCTGTGATGTCTTCCTGCAAAGAAAAGGCAGGATGATCAGTCTCTGGGATGAAGTTCATTAAACCATGTCCATTTCTGGGGTCCTCAGCACGGGCAAGACACGGAGCTGTTGGAGAGAGTCCAGAGGAGGCCACGGAGCTGCTCCAAGGGCTGGGGCCCCTCTGCTCTGGAGCCAGGCTGGGAGAGCTGGGGGTGCTCACCTGGAGAAGAGAAGGATCCAGGGAGACCTCAGAGCCCCTTCCAGGGCTTAAAGGGACTCCAGGAGAGCTGGAGAGGGACTTGGGACAAGGGATGGAGGGACAGGACAAGGAGGGATGGCTTCAAACTTCCAGAGGGAAGAGATAGAAGGAATATTGGGAAGAAAGAAGGTTTAGATTGAATATTAGGAAAAGTATGTTCCCTGAGAGGGTTGTCAAGCACAGCACAGGCTGCCAGGCTCTTTATGTATTGTTGGGATTCACTGAACTGCAGGAAACACCCTGGAGCGGGAGAGATCCAAGCTCTTGCTTCCCTTCAGACTTTCTGGAGAATAAAAGTGGAGAATGGAGTAAGAACGAAGGTTGCTTTTCAAAAGGACAAGTTGTCTTATTTTGAAATAGCTGTATAAAATACCCTGGCCACGTCTGGAGGTTGTCAGTCCTCCTCTTGGACTGGAGGTAAATTAAAATAGCTGAGACCTGGATTTTCTGGTTATTCATCTTCCAGCAAACCAGGAAGTCCCAAGGCACTGCTGTCCCATCTAATAGAGAGCAAAGGCATTGAAATGTTTTTTCTTGGAAAACCAGCACAGGCCGAGTGTATTCCTGTGCAGATTTTTGGAGTTTGCATTTCCTAGGGCGATTCCCAACAAGCAATATAGGTGTACCATCCTAAAATCTTTAATATTACAATTATTTGGGCAGGAAATAGTCGTAGTAAAATCATAGAATCATAAAAGGGTTTGGGTTGGAAGAAACCCTAAAGACCATAGGCGAGACACATTCCCCTAGAATATTTAGACAACTAATGAAGATAAAGCTCTGAATTTCCATAATTCAAGTGGGATAAACAGCAACCTACCTTTTCTTCTGTGCTCACAGAATCCATAGAGTCCTTAAGGTTGGAAAAGACCTCCAAGATCGTGATCACAAGACAGATGCTGAGGTTTATCCTGCCATTTTCACCACAAGGAAATTCACCAATGCTGTGCACAAATCAGAAGCAGGGGGTGGCTCTCCGGCCTTCAGATCCCCAGAAATAATATTACTCCTTGCCCCCTGGGAGACGTGTCCAAAGCTGCAGGATTTGTGGACTTCAGTCCTGCAAGTTTTTTCCTGTATAAATGCACAAAGGATGCAGACTCCACTTTTACTCAGGAACCTATAATTGCAAAAGGTTGGAGAGTGGTAGCTGGGCACTTTGCACAACAATAACCTGTTCCTCTTCATCCCACAGGATCCCTGGAAGATTTTTCATGCCTAGGCAGGACGAGGCGTACCCAGTCAATTCCTGGTCTCACCCCCTAACCCCATTCCCGGGACATGACTCATTTTTGGACATCCAGCCCAAAGAAAGTCCAGGAATGAGCCTCCAAGTGAAATCAGTGGGCAACAGGCTCCCCCAGCCTCCTGTAATTAAGCTGTCTCAGATATTCCCCACCAAAAAGGCATCGAGGGAATGCTGGGCTTAATCACCACATCAGTTTATCCAACACTTCCCCAGTGGGCTGGGCTGGGCTTTTGCCAGGTTTTGCCATGGATCTTCCTTCCTAGACAAATGTTTCCAAGCTGACATCCTCTTCTCCCAAGGCTCATGCTATTTCTACAGACATCTCTCCCTCAAGACACTGAGCTCTCTCCAGCTCGTTCGTGTCACCTTGGAGGAAAGCAGCAACAGCGTGTGCTCACTTTAGGATCTTGCAGGGAATAAAAGATGTTCCCAGGTCCCTTAAGAGAGGAATTATCATCCCGGCACTGCTGACAGGTTAGACAGAGCTCACTGGGGTTAAGGGACCTGGCAGAGGGTGTGGAATGATTTGCTGGCAGGAGCAAAATCATGTAAATGCAGAGATCTGGTTCCATTCCTAATTATTCTCTCCCATTAACATAATGCAGACTGCAGAGTTAGGAAGCAGATCCCTGTTTCCCTTCAGCTTCCAAACATATTTTTTGTGAATGTTCCCTAATTCTATAAATGTCTTAATCCAGTTTGACTGAAGGGACAGGCAAAATCAGCAACAAACAACTGGAAAATCCCAGTTGTTCTCCTAGTTGAGGCTCTCATCTTTCTTTCTGCAACAAAAAAAAATTGCGTTTCAAAAAAATAAATCTTATTAATTTTTTTTTTTAGGGGGAAAATCATCTTCCCTATTTCAGTTTTATCTTGGTTTAATTGGGAATAATAATCTGTCAATTTTATTGAAAAATCTCTTACTTTTACTCACAGTTATACACCCAAATATAGTAGAAAGAGTTTAAATTACAGAATCACTGGGCTGCAAGGGTTCTTCAAAGATCATCAGACTCTGACCCCTAAAACTAAATAGGTCATCAAACTGACAGAATCTGGTGATGAGGATGAAGCTTAACTTGACCAAGAAACTGTTAGGTACAGCTAATCAAAAGGAAAAAGTATGGAACATGAAAAATAGAGTCTGTTTCCTGTGGACGTTTTGGGGGAGTTTGGATATTGGTATGAAAAACATTAAAAAAAAATGCATCTTGTCATTTTAAAAAATCAAACAATCTCCCTCAGACTGATCCCTCATCACTTCTGTTTTTCTTTTCCATGAAAAATACCTGAAAAGTTGCATAAAATGCACTTTCTTTTTTTAAGTGTGCTTAAGGGAAACAAAGCTAGACTCTAAGTTTTCTTTAAGTTAGTGCGCTTTTTCTTTCCGTAGAAGGATGTTTTCTGCAAGGAAATCATCAATGGAAAATGTTTGACCAGCTGTACCCTTATCTGCAGATCTGGAAGCACAGGCAATACATGGAAATCCCCACCTCACTCGAAGTTTCAAGGGGCTGACTGGTTTTTGTGCTCGTGCCTCTCTCGATGTGAATAAGTGCTCCAGTATTCGCTTCTGTTTGCTGTCCATCCACTCCAGCCCAAGGAAAAACACAGGGAGATTTCACCTCGCGCAGGATCCTGGCGCAGGGACCCGCGGAGTCCACGCCGGGTCAGTTTTGTGCAGTCCCCCGAACAAGGCCTCGGTTTTGGCTCCTTCTGGAGTCCTCAGGGAATTTGAATCTGGAGATTGACTTGCAGCTTGCAGGAAATAACGGAGACAACCTGGATAAGTCCCGGTGTGGACTGGACGTTGCTCATTTGCACTCCTGGCTTGGGTTTGAGTCTGCTGGAGTGAGCCCAAATGACCCCAGCCGTGGGTCAGGAGTCGGCACGGCCCAAGGACCATTCCTGGTGGTTGTTCAGATGCATCCACCTTGCTCTGGAGAGAGTTTTGACCAGGCCAGGCCAACTTGTCATCAAGGCAAAGGATGGGCACAGGTTCGTGTGAGAAGCTGTGGCTGTCCTGGGATCCCTGGAAGTGTCCAAGGGCAAGTTGGACAGGGCTTGGAGCAGTCCAGTCCAGTGGAAGGTGTCCCTGGCCATGGCAAGGGTTGGAACTAGATGGTCTTTAAGGTCCCTTCTAACCCTCACCCCTCTGATTCTAAGACTTGTCATTGATAGAAAGAGATTTAGTTTTGTTTGCCATCCATTACAAGTTTGGAATTCCTTTGTCACTCTGGTTTTTTGCCAAGCTTTGATTGTGGGAGCTGATCTGAGGGTGAATTCTAATTCCTGACAGCTCTATCTCCTGTCCATATCCTACACGGGGCCTGTAGTGCAAAATCTTCCTGGTCTTCCCAGAGAACAAAGTTTAAATTGTTCAGCCTGGAGAAGAGAAGGCCCTGGAAAATCTTCTTCCAGGAGAACAGCACTCAGCAGGAGTGGCAGGAGCAGAGTGTCTGTTCAGTTTGGCTTTTCTCTTTTCTTCCTAGTCTGAACTGGATGTCCACCTCTGGTTTTCCACCTCTGGCCTGCATTTCCACTTCTGGCTTTTTTTCATACCCCAAAATGTTGAGAACCCTTTGGGGAAAAAAAAAAAAGACACCCCAAAACCCAAAAGCCCAGACACACACACACACACACAGACAGACTTGCTTGGGCTTGCATTGCAGGTTCTCCGCCCGGGAGCAAATCACTTGGGAAATTTAATTAAAGTTTAATGAGGCACTTTGATTGCTGGGCCGTACGCCTGCTGGAATTAATGTACAATGAAGGGGTGTCTCGTCACGCTGCTGGCAAGAGCTGGCAGTAGCTGGCAAGTTCACGTAGAGCAGAGCATGTCATCCTAAATCACCTTTTGAACCCGGGAAGGCAGCAGGGAAGAGCAACCAGGAAGGCCTGATGGGTCATTTAGCAGAGCAGGTCCTTTACAGGGGAGTCCCATAGCTTGGAGAAATTCCCTTGGAGTGGCTTTTGGGACTTTTCAGGAGGTTGGGGATGGAAGGCAGGCAGGGTGGTGTAGGGGGGCTGGGTTATGGCTTTCCTTCTCTTCTTTCCCTTGAGTAGAGGAAGGGAAGAGGAGCCTGGATTGGAGGGAGCTCTGACATGGGAGATCCTGGGAGAGTTGGGACCTCCATGGATCCTCTATGGGACCATGGTGCTGAGATTACCAACCTGTTTGTTGCCAGTGAAGATGTGGGTTCTGTTTCAAGTGAAGGGCCTCCAGACCACGAGGAAAAGGCATTTTGGAATGCCGTGCTGGTTTGGAGAGGGACAGTCAACCCCAGGAGAGTCCTACCTCCTCCTGCCTCCAAGCCAGGCCTCCACCTAGGAAAAGATCTGTCACAGATCCCATATGGGATCTCCAGAGGTCCCTTAGAACCTCAGCATTTCTGTGAGAATCACAGAATCACAGAGTATTCCGAGTTGAAAGGGACCCACAAGGATCATCAAGTCCAGCTTCTAAGTGAATTTCCCACAGAGGGATCACACCCACAACCATGGCATTATTGACAACCAATTGAGATGACAACTGTACCAGGATGGATTTGACCTCCAGATCAGAGTGGAGACAGCTGGGCACACCTGGGAGTTAAATCCCACCTTTAATCACTTACCAGGCTTGCCCAGTGCAGTCACTGGGAAGGGACCTGGCAGGCCTTGTTAAAACTTAAACGTGGAGTGGGTGCACCCAAATCTGCCTGAGCTGAGAGTGGTCCGGGGGGGAGAAAAGTTCATTGTGATCCTGTAACCGCGAGATCAGTGCCTTCCAATGCACTGTCAATCCTGGGAACTCCTGCAGCTCCAGCTCTCCTGCAATGCCTGGCACCTGGAAGGAGCAGGGAGGTTGCACAAACACGCTCCAGCCTGGCCTTTCCTGATCCTGGAGCACTTGGTTCTGCAACTGCAACATGTCTTCCATCTTCCTGGGTGTGGGGGAGGGAAGCGGGAATGTTTTGTAAGGTGATAAAAGCCCAGCAGACAAATCCACATTCCAGAAGAACCCATCAAGGAATAGGAGCAGGCTCAGAGGCTTTCCAATGGCCTTCCAATTGTTTGGGGTGATTTTGGCCCAGATGGAGCGGCGGGGATGCAACCACTGCCTGGGTAAGGTTCAAGGTGAGCAAAGGCCAGGGATCATTCCCAGGACACTGTTTGGGGGCTGTCATCCTCTTTTGGGAGGCTGAGAGAATGGACCAGTTGGGTTCAGAGCTGATCCCTTCATTTTCCTGCATAGCTGAATCCATGAGGGTCGTTGGAGCCTCTGGAACCACCAGACCATCAAGGCACAGTCCGAGGCTGTCACCTCTCCCAGGCCAGCGCTGAAGAGGATGAGAATCACGGAATCCTGGAATCATAAAAGATCCTGATTTGGAAGGGACACACAAGGATCATTGAGTCCAGCTCCTGGCCCTGCACAGACACCCCAGCAATCCCACCCTGTGCATCCCTGAGAGCATTGTCCAAATGCTCCTGGAGCTCTGGCAGCCTTGGGAATGTCACCATTCCCTGGGGAGCTCTTCCTGTGCCTGACACCCTCTGGGGAAGAACCTTTTCCTGATATCCACCCTGAAAGGACACATGAAACACGGACTCTGCTGAGAGTTCCACCTGACTGTGCTGAGAGCTGTGGAAAAGGAGGCCAAGGGCTGCTGCTTTCTCTAAGCCGTATGTCCTGTGTCCTCTGTGTACACACACACACAAATACTTATCAAATCATAAAATCATGGAATACAAGAATGGCTTGGGTTGGAAGAGACCTTAAAAACTCATTTCATTCCACCCCCTGCCATGGGCAGGGACATCTTCCACTAGACCAGGTTTCTTCCTTATAGTTAATCTAAATCTACTCTCTTTTAGTTTAAAACAATTACACTTTATCCGATCATGACTGGCCTTGCTAGAAAGTTTGAAATTGTTTTTCTTATATATATATATAAATAAATAGGGATCCCTTATCCATATATATATATACACACATATATACATGTATATATGTGTGTATATATATATATATTTATTTTTATCTACAGTAAATATGAGAGGAATGGTTGGAAATGTCTGAGTGGTGTCAATCACAACCATGTGAAGCTCTAGACAAGAAGTCTGGCCCTGAGAGGAGAAGATCAAGTAGCTGGTCCCAGGTCAGGGGTGCTGAGGAGCCTCTTTTAAACTCGCGGTTTTGGCATCCTCCCTGAATTTTGGCCGAGGCCCAGACGGGCAGTGTGGAGACTCTTCCCTCAACAGGGAAGCAAATCCAGCTTTTCCCACTCCAGCTTAACGAAAAAAAGCCCACAAGCCGTGTTTTGTTTATCAAAACAAATAAAATGGGGTGGTGGTGGTGGTGGTAGTGGACGAGGGTTTTTGGTGCCCCAGCCGGCCTGGGGTCGGTGGGACCTGGCATCCCTGGATACCCGATGCCGCTCCCTGGGATGCCGGGAGGAGCAGCGGGATCGTGACTCAGCCCCACATGAGCCGGTTTCCTTCCTGCACCGCCAAGCCTGGGCTTCTGATGTTTTGTTTGCCGTGGAGCTCTGGGGGCCAAGTGGGAGCTCCTGGAAATCAAAGGGAAAGAACAACATCTCGGGCTGGCTGAGGCGGGGTGCGGTGTCCTGGCTGGATGGGACACGGGGGAATTCCGGGTGCTGAGGGAAGAGGGGCGGAGGAGGGCACAGGTCAGGGCTCCAGCACGAGGCTTCTTGTCCCAAAATTCTCCCTGAATGCCACAATGCTCCTTGGATGCCCTTCAGCTGTCCGTGGGAGCCCTCATGGGCTCCTCCAGCTCAGAGGAGGAGGAGGAGGAAGAACAGGGCTTTTCCCTCTCTCCGTTCTTCTCAGGTTGTCCTCCAGTCTTCTCTTGGACCCACTGGGTAGGGAATGAGATCTCCAGCAGTCCCTTTTGGATTGAGATGGGAGTGAGAGGCAGCTCAGCTCTCGTTAATCACCCTGGACAGGAGATTGCCAGATTTCGTCTTATTTCAGATTTCTCCCTGTTGATGCTGGAGACAAAACTCTCCATGAAAAACTGTTCAGTGTCTGGACCCATCCAAACCTGGTGCCCACATCCAAACCCTCGCCAGGAATGTCCTCCCTGCCCCTGTCCTGGGCCTGGGGCAGGACTTGTGGCCTGGGCATGGCTGTGCTGGGATCTGGGCTAATTTCAGTGGGAATGGTAACACTTGAGGGCTAGGGGTCTTCCCTGTCCTAATTTCTTGACCAGTCTAAGTCTGATGCAGGTCTCTCCTTGTTCCTTCCATCATCCAGAGGTGGCCCTGAACATGCACCAACCCTCAGGCAGTGCACAGGGTCTGGCTTGAGCCTTGGGATGTTCCCAGAAGGGTCTTAGGAGAGCACGGCTACAATCTGAAAAGGAGGCTCTGGCCAGCACTGGATTCTACTTATTCCTTGCAAAAAAAATGGAGAAAATCCATGTTTTCCTCATTCCCTCCATACCCACTGCACAACTTCCCCCTCCTCTCCAGCCAGCTGGGCTGCCAGACCCAACTCTGCCACTGTTCTCCCTCTGCCAGTACCTCTGATTCCCTGGAGGACACAGGTGGGCAGGATAACCCTGATCTCCATCCATGGGGGCTGCCATGGTTGGCCTTGCCTCTGGCCTTAAAGGGGCTCACCTGAAGGATGAGGAGAAATCCTAACTGGGGGCTGGATCTGCTCCAGATGGGCACCGGAGGTGACACGCTGGGTCTGGCCAAGGTGACCCTGGATTGATGCTGACCCTGATCCCACAGTGCTGAGCATGCACTATCCACCCTCAGGCTCTTCTCCCCAGATCCATCCTGCCTTTGCCTTGGCACATTCCCATGCAGCCCCAGCGAGCAGGGAGAGACCCCAGTCTGCCCACAGCCCTCCTTGTCTCCCATCACCCTCCTCGCCCCTGTTTTCCTATTCCCAGCGTTTACCCTGCCGCACGTAGCCCTGGGGGAGCCAGAGGATTGTACACAGAGGGAGAAGTTATTTTTCCTTGACATAAACATCCAAGCCTTTCCTCGGCCCCTTCTCTTGAAACGTGGAGGTAGGACCTGGACTCATAACATCCGGCAGGAGGGGTTGGCCTTATCTGCCAGGAAACACTCAGCTCCGGATACATCCTCCCCTGCTCCCGGCACCCCAAGCAGCTCCCATTGGCAGTGCCGGGCAGGAAACCACTCAGCAGCTTGTCTCATTCCCTCCTCTGGAGAAATGGGAGGGAGGGTCTGATCCTGCTCTCCCCGCCGTGGGGTGCAGCAGGGTTTGGAGTCAGGGTGGGGTGGGGGGGAAAAAGGGGATGGAGGGGGAAGGCAAGCAAAAAGGGTGCAAAAGGGGATTTAGGATTTGGGGATTTGGGGGAGCTGGCCGTGTTGAGGGTCTCTCTAGGCTCTGACACTGACTTGCAGGGTGAGCTCAGTCCAGTCACCTCACCCCCTTCTCTTCCTCTACTTCCCTCACCTGGTTCTGCTTTGAAATATCAGGGAAAATTGTTGCCTTCCAGCTGATTTCGTAGCAGGGTCCAGATCCTTCACATGGGGCAGGGACCCCTCGTGCTAAAGGCAGCACAAGCACTCGGTCCTGTTCAAATTCTGGGGAAGAGACAGGTCATGTCCCAGCTCTGGTTGGAAAAGGGGTAGGAGGGAAGGAAGAATTATCTCTGTTTCACAGACAGGGAAACTGAGGAACATGGAACATCCACGAGGCTGTTTGTCACCAAGGCCCACCCCTGCCCAGTGGCACTGGGACAAGCAGAGAGAGCACAGAGGAGTCACCACCTGCTCAAGGGATGCAAAGGAAATTGCCCAGGGCATGACACACACCACAGCTCATGGCCAGCCCAAATCCCAGCTCTCCGGGAAAGGTGACCTCATCCCTGCTCCCAATGCCCGGCACCACGTCCTGCACAGCCACGGGGCCAAGGACTGGCCAAGGCCACCAGACACCAGGGCAGAGGGCTCACACCCTGCTCACCTCGTGGCAAGGAGATAGCCTGTCCTGGCCTAAGCTGACACCCCCGAGCAGGAGCCCAAATGTGGTGTGAGGCCCTTTTGTCCCTTCCTGCAGCCCTGATTTGATTTTCCTGCTGGTTACCAGGCTGGAAACAGCAAGCCACAAACCACAAGACTCCTCAGCATGCAGGGAGACAGCCGTGGGCTCCTGGATTTGGGATGGCGAGGGAGGAGAAACATCAGTCCAGGACTGATGCAGGAAGAGTCCTGCTTGAGGTGGAGACCCCCCCAAACATCCATAAACGCCAATGGCCCAGCAGCCTTTCATATGGATGTCCACTTTCCAAGCAAAACCACCCCTTCCCACCTGGACCAGCCAGTTATTTTCCATCTGCTCCCTGCAGCAATGCCCTGCATCCCAAAAAATTGCTGTTGTTAGAGGGGATTGACCTATAGCATCTCATCTTCCATCCCACCAGAGAAAGGAAGGATGGCTCTGCTCCTGAGTTTCATCTCGGCTGCAGTGTCCTGGAGGCGGGAGCCGGCTGCTCCCGGCGCTGGGCGTGTGCCCGGATCCGGCCGTGGCTCCCAGGGAGCCGCACCTCACCTTGGCTGCGGCTCCCAACGCCCTCGGGGGGCCCCGGCTCCCGGTTGGGGCCTGTAGCTGTTCCTGGCGTGCAGAGAGCACAGGGACAAGCTCCCACCTCTCCTCACGTGGCTCCGGGTTGGGCAAGTGGGGACAGGCTTGGCTGGCGGGGCTCTCCGTTCATCCCAGCATGACGGGCTCCTTGGGGATGGGAGGTGTGGAGAAACCCCTTTTCCAGGGGAAATCAGACTCTGAGAGCTGCTGGGAGCTCTTGGAGAGGGGTTTGTTTCCACCAGCTCTGCCTGGGATGAAAGCAAGGAGGGAAAAGGTCTATAGGGTGGTGCAGTTGATCCCATTGTTCCTTGGGGCATAGGAATAAGGAGAAGGACCAATAGGAGCAGCCAATGTCCTGGAGAAAGGGTCCTGTAGGGCAAGAATGTGACATCCCAGATCAGGCTGGTGGCAATAACCAGAGCTGAATTTCTGGGGGGTTTGAGGCTGGGTCAGCTGAGCCTCCTCCCCAAGGCAGTTTCACTGTTCTCAGCTGCCCCCAGTCCCTGGGGTACCACAGGGACTGCAGGGAGAGATGGAGAAGGGAAAAGCAGGACTTCTCCAGCCCCACTCCTGCTCCTGGCATGGTCCCACGTGAGTCAACGCTGCTGGGCAGAGAGGCCAAACAGGATCTTGGCACCTCTCTCCCTCCAGCTCCAAAATCCTCTTGGAAGAGTCGCGTTTGGGCTGAGCCGCCCTAGTCAGAGAGCCACCAGAGTACCAGGGACTGGCAGGATGCTCAAAGGTATCCATTCCTTTCCCCCTAAAAGGAAAGGCCAAGGTTGAGTTTGGTTGCCTGAGAGGTGGAAGAAGAAAGAGGCAGGATGGGAGAGCTGAATCCAGGGGATACAGGTGGGGGATGAAGGAGAACAGCACACAGGGTCGTGTTGGTGCCTCCCCAAATACTCACACAGCCTCCACCTTCTGGGACCGTGTGCTCTGTGGATCAGAGATGTCATTTATGGGAGACAAGGCACCCTGAGGGACAGGACTGGGTTGGATTGGGTGGGGTGACCTCTGAAGACCCCTCCCAGCCACCACACAGAGGTGGCATCACAAAGTGCACCAAGAAACGTGCTCCTCCACGTTTTGGGGCCAAGCAGGAGGAGCCAGCCTGGGAAGGACGCAGCTTTGGGAGGTGTTTACCCTGCCTTGGATCTCCAGAGGGTCCTTCCAGCTCTAACAGCTCTGGGATTCTCTGTGCACGGCTCAGCCTCAAGGGCAGCAGGGGCACAGCCTGGTTTAATGTCCGGCAAGAACAGGTGCTCTTCCATGGAAAGCAACATGGATTAAGCTTTTCTCTTTGCTGGCCAGGCCTGAGGACCATCACTCAACATCACCTTCACGTGGCTCCCCAAATTTGACCCACGCACATTTCTGAGGCCTCATTGCCTTGATCCGCACCTGAAACGAGGACCCTTTCCCACACTGTGGAGCACCTCAAAAGGTGAACCAGCCCAAACTGTGAGAGAAAAGAGAGCCTGAAATGTGACTAAAACCCACGCTCCAGACACTGTCACTCGCTCCATAAATTGGCAACCTCATCTGTGCTCACCAAGGCACCGAAGGCAAAGCTCTTGACTTCACTGTAAAGTGGAAACAGGATTACAGAGATCATATCTGAGAGATGGCAAAAGCAGGATCAAGGCCAGCACAGTGACCTGAGCCCCGAGACACTCCATGAAAAGTGAGGGAGCACCACTCATCACGCCCTGTATCTGCTTGTTAGAAATCAATCCACAATTTGTAAAGATAACCACAGATCTTTGTTTTATTTATAAAAAAATGGAAGTAGAAAAGTTTGGCTGAAAATACCAACAACAACGACAACAAAAATATAAAAAAATAGCACTTGCACGGGAAATGTTTCTGTTTTGAAAACTGTTGTCAATAGCGACAGCAATTTAAATCATCGAACAATCATCATATAAAAACATATTTATTTAAATTAAATATTTTATGCAAACTCGTATCTACACTCATTCAAAATGCATAGAGTCACACAAAAGAGATGGAATGTATTAGCTTAAAAACCGGTGAACTTTTGGGGTTTTTTTTAAGTTTTCTTTGCAATTATTATTAATACATTTTGGGGAGTGAAACCAGGAAATCATAACCACGTTACTAACTAATCATTACCAAGTGCCATACAGTAAACACTAAGATTAATCATGTCATATAACTGATTTAAAATAAAGCTTCATCTTTATGGAAAGGAAGAGAACTCGCGCAATACAA